>CABHPP010122253.1:0-41028 GCA_902168425.1 Peromyscus attwateri | reverse complement strand
CTGTACCCAAGCCTGTAGGAATTTTCTTAATTAGTGATTAACGGGGGATGGCCCAGCCCATTGTGGGTGGCGCCATCCCTGGTGGTGGCCCTGGGTTCTATAAGAAAGCGGGTTGAGCAAGCCATGAGGAACAGGGTAGTAAGCAGCACCCCTCTGTGGCCTCTGCGTCAGCTCCTGCCTCCAGCTTCCTGCCCTGCTTGAGTCCTGTCCTTTCTTGATACATTGTGATATGGCAGCATAAGCTGAATAAACCCCTTCCCTGCCAACTTGCTTTTGGCAAAGGTCACACTTCTTCCTGACGCTCATGTGTGGCAGTATTGCTCACGGTGCTCACGTACAGTGATATTGTCCCTGAACTTGTAGTGCAACGTCTTGGGTCTGTGGAGAATACAAGCGATGGGGGACACATTGGTCAGGGGTTCTCTGTGACCCCAGTGGGGACGTGCTCCCAAGATTCCAAAGGAAGGAGAAGAAAAAGCCAGCTGAGCCTGGAAACAACCCCACCTGCAGTGTCTGCCCTGCCCATGTTGCCATAGCAAGAAAGGAGCGCTTTGCTCCCCTCGGGGCCTCTGCTCTTAGAACAGCTTTGCCAGAGTGTCGGGGGGAATGTGGGACAGTGTGGCAGGGCTGGTACCCCGGCGAAGAACCGCTCTCTTGGTACACATTGGGCCCAGAGTTCTTTGTGCCCTTGAGCGGAAGGTAAGGAATCCATGGCGATGGTTCAGGACGCTGGTGTGCACCTTCGCTCTCAGGTTGTTTGTGGGTCCAGCTCCACTCTGCTCTGGGGTTCCTGAGGAGGCCAGCTGGGACTGCCTTTGGCCTAGAAGAATTTAGAGAAACTGCTCAATGCAGCAAGTCCCAATCTGAGCGATCTGGGATGTTTATTTTTCAGACAGGGTCTAATGTAGCCTAGGCTGGCCTCAAACTTGCTCTGTACCTGAGGATGATGCTGAGCGTCTGATCCTCCTGCTTCTCCCTCTAGTGAGGAAATTACAGATGTGCACTGTCACACCCAATTGTGCCACACTAGGGATGGAACCCAGGACTTGGTGTATGGCAGGCACCACCTACCAGCTGAGCTCCATGCCCAGCCCCCTCCTCCCTACACACATCTTAAAGAAGCTCAGAACCCAGGGTCAGATCTTCTGATTTTTCCAGCCCAGGATGAGGCCTGGGGATCTGCTTATCCCTAGTTTACATAGGTCAGTGTTTAGGGACCTCCGTATTTTATTTATTTATTTTTTATGTTCAGGAAAAGAAGCCCAGAGCTGTGGGCTGACTTCCTGGATTCACAGAGCCAGCAGCCTTTTCAACAATAGCAATACCACCTCCAAAGTGGGGGCATTAAAATCCCGTGCCCGTTCTCTCCCACTCACAGCTGAGCCCCCACCCCGACCCCGGTTGGCCTAAACTCATTCATATCCCAGCTTGCAGAAGGCACGGAGGGCACGCTGGGGAGTGACTGTGACCCCGCAGAGACCAGTGTCCTGCTGTCCTCCCGTGTCCGGCACTGTGCCTGACCTCCACGACTTCCACCCACCCCACATTCCGTGTCTGACTACAGCTAACGGCTCCCTGCTGATCACTTGGTCCTGAGTTAAACTTAGTTTGTAGTCATGCAAGGCCACTCTTCACAGAAGGCAGAAAGGCTCCGGTTGGGGACAGATGGCTCTGGGGTCTAGCTCTCCGTTCATAGAAAGTCGACACACTGGCTCGCGTGTTAAGGAAGTAGAAGGAATGCCAGCTGGTGGGCACACCTTACCCAAAGTCCCCCAAGGGAACCATTTTACAAATATGAGTTCCCACCTGTCCCCAGCAGGAGCATACAAATGGAGATGTCAGCCTGTAAATTGGTACACTGTCACTTAAGATGGTCGTTTCTTTGCTGTGACTGTACTCCGCTAGCTGACTTTCTAATCTGGGGGATTGGAAAATGGCTTTTCCAAGGTCATTGTTGTTGATAAACACTCACCTGTGACTTACTAGCTTGATCCGGGGCACTGTGACAGTCTTCAGCCATTTGCCAAGGGCAGCAGCTGGGCAGGAATAAATGTGGCTGATTTCTTCTGGGCTCTTGGCTCTCTACCCCAGTGTGTGGCTTGCCCTGTGTTAGCTTTGTGTGTGTGTCTTGAAGAACTGTCTTCTCCCCAGGAAAATGTGTCCGCTCCTTCTCAGAACCCAGTGGAAGGGGACTTTGGAAGGGCATGTCTGCCTGCTTCCTGGGCTGAGGAGCTAGGTGGATTCAGGGTCACCTACCAGGAGCCTTGTCCATTCTCCTGACATGGCTTCCCCCGGCCATGTTGCTCGCTCTCTCTCTCTCTCTCTCTCTCTCTCTCTCTCTCTCTCTCTCTCTCTCTCAAACCCATAATGGCTGACAACTTACTTCCTCAAATCCACTGGTCAGCAGACAGAGGGGGAGTAGAAGCCTAGAACAGGCTGTGCGGACAGTCTACCGTCAATGGGTGGCACAGCCATAAGAGGACTCTCCAGCACAAAGAGACCTTTTGCTCCGCCCAGGTGTGAAGCCAAATCGAGACCGAGACCATGCAGACGTGGTCACGCTGTCACTCCCCATTCGTAAGACGGAAACTCGGACTCTGGAAGGCAGGCTGCCTCTTTCTTAGCATGCCTGCTTGTGTGTTTGACTTTGTTGTGGTGGATAACAAGAGAATAACTTGAGAGACTGATTCAAACTCGAGTTTCTGGGACTTCAGTCCATGGCCGCTGGCTCCATTGTCATGAGCCTGTGCTGAGGCAGAGACCACTGTTGGCAGGATCCTGTGACAGATCCAGCTCGCCACACAGCAGCCAGGAAACAGAGAGAATTAAGAAGGAGAGAGAGGCAAAATGGAGTTAGGAGATGCTACAGCTGGCTGTGTGCAAGCTGAGGACCTGAATTCAATCCCCGAGAACCCACTTTAAAAAGTCAGTCATGAGCTGGGCGGTGGTGGCGCATACCTTTAATCCCAGCACTCGGGAGGCAGAGCCAGGCGGATCTCTGTGAGTTTGAGGCCAGCCTGGTCTACAGAGTGAGATCCAGGACAGTCACCAAGACTACACAGAGAAACCTTGTCTCGAAAAACCAAAAACCAAAAAAAAAAAAAAAAATCCAACAACAACAACAAAAAAGTCGTGGTGGTGCACACTAGCAGTCCTACTGCTAGGAAGGCAGATCCATAGGTCTCACTAGCAGCTATTCTAGCCAACCTAGCAAGTTCAATGAGAGACCCTGTCTCAAGAAATAAGTGGAGAGTAACTGAGGCAGCCTCCTGATGTGGACCTCCAGACTTCACATGCTTGTGCACATGTCCGAAAACTAACTCTCTCTCTCTCTCTCTCTCTCTCTCTCTCTCTCTCTCTCTCTCTCTTTCTCTCCCTCTCCCTCCCTCCCTCTCTCTCTTCAAAGGCATGCCTGTAATGGCCTACTTCCTTCAACCAGGCTCTAGCTCCCAACAATGCCATCAGTTATGTATCTATCCATGGGTTAATTCCTTGATGGTTCATTAATCTGTTGATGAAAAGCAGAAAGCAGAGTCCCCATGATCCAATCACTTCCCAGGACCTCCCCTCCCCTCAGCTGTTAGCCAGGCCTTTAACACATGTGACTCGACTCCAGAGACATTTCAGAATTAAGACATTCCTAGCCCTGGCGCAGGAAGGATTTGAACTCCAGGTAGTGTGATCCCTGCCCCCATCTCCCCCTGCTCTGAGAATGCCGGATTCTCAGCCCAGAAACATGCTCGGTGTCGTGGGATGGACAGATCATTTATAATGGAATCTGGCCCGTAAAAGTTTAATGAGGAGCTTGTCTGATAAGATGCCTAGTCTTTGATCTTTGTGGATACCAGCTGCTCGTGTAAGAGGCGCTTCCTGGCCTTGGTTTTGGGGAGCACTGATGGGGTCAGCTGGGGGCAGAAGCCAGTGGGAGCAAAGGTGTAGCCCTGCAGAGGTGGGGCTGCACGGGAGGGGGGAGCGGGTTCCCAGCAGCTGCAGGGCCAGACTTCTGGCCGGGATGTCCTGCAGCATCAGGAAGTGACGCTCTGATCCCTCTCCCGTCCCTTGAGGTTCTGTTGGACATTTGCCACTCTGCGCTCTCAGGATGGAGGCAGAAGTAGGTAGGGCTGGGATGTGAATCCTGCTGTGAATTCTCCTTACAAACAGGGGCTGGTTAGTTAAGGGTGAGCCTCAGTGTGTGTGTGTGTGTGTGTGTGTGTGTGTGTGTGTGTGTGTTTATACCCTTGTAATGGTTAATATCATCAACTTGACAGTATGTAGAATTTCCTAGGAGAAAAACCTCTAGTTGTGTCTGTGAGGGACTTTCTAGATTAGGTAATTAAGAAGGCCCACTCTCTCTCAACGTGGGTGGTACCCTCCCATGGGCTGGGGTCCTGACTGGATGCAGTGTGCCCAGCTGCCTCAGACACCTTCCCCGCCAGGAAGGACTGCACCCTTAAACGGTGCCCAAGCCTTCCCTCCTACGTTACTCTGTCAGGGGACTTGTCGTGGTGATGTGAAAAGGAACCACACAGCGCTGGCGGGACTCATGTGAGGGTGAGATACGTGAGGTATTGCGTATGGCGTGTGCTGTAGCTTGGGTCTAGATTAGAATGTTGCCCAAAGCCCCTTTTCGAGGCTTGGTCCCCATCCTGTGGTGCTGTGGGAGGTGGTGGGAGCTTCAGGGAGAGGAAGGGGTCATTGCTGGTGTTGCTCTTGGAAAGGATATTGGGACCTGGCCACCGTGAAGTAAAGAAGCTGCCCCATCACCTCCTCTTTGCCCCATGTGAAGTCCTCAGCCACCACAGACACAAATCAACAGGGCTCAGTGCCTGCGGACTTTCTAAACTTTTTAAAAGTGTGTGTGTGTGTTCACGTGTGAGTGGGTTCATGTGTGTGTGTGTGCATGCCTGTCCATGTCCACGTACAAGACAGAGGTCAATTCCTCCATCACCATCCACCTTGGCTTTTGAAACAGAGCTTCTCTCTCATGCTCAGAACCCCGAGATTAGGCTAAGCTGCCCCAGGAGTCCACACACAGGGATTTCAAGGGTCCACCACCATGACGGCTTTTATTTTATTAAAGGAGTTCGGGGACTCGAACTCTGGTCTTCATTCTTGAGTGACAGCACTTTAGCAACCAAGCCATCGACCCAGTCCCAACCTTTTCTTCTTTCTGAGTTTCTGGAAAACTGAGTAGCACACTGTGTGTGGAACAGTGCATGTCACTTGCACGGCTGTATTCATACCTGAGTGTGTACCCATAGACACACATGTCCTGCACACACAGAAAAGAAGGAGAAAGGAGGGGGAGGGACAGATCGTAAATTGATAGGCTGGAAGTGCTGTGGAGCCTAGCACAGGAAAGCGGGCATGGGAGCCTTTGTCAGCAGGGAGGCCTGCCTCCTCTGCCTAACCCAGCCCACAGGGACTGTCTGGATCCTGTGAGGGACAGATACAGAGCTGCTGAGGAGGGAACCTTCCCCAGGCATGCACTAGTGGGTACTGCCTTTGAGAGAAGGTTTATTTCAGCCCAGGAGGATCAACCCATCTAACTTTGATGGGCCGGCGGGACATTCCACACAGCTCTCGGCAAGACTGAGCTGTCAAGTCTGCCGAGCTTGTCCTCCATCCCTACAGACTCTGCTTTCCTAAAGACATCTTCCTCCTCTCCTTCCCCGTCCCCTTGCCTCGTCACACCCGTGGATTTGACTGTCTAGAAGATTCCCCTCAGCAGTGCTCAGCCAAGGGTGGCTTCTACTGTAGACCAGAACTCCACATCCCCAGATGGTAGCCAGTGCCCAGGTCCCCTAGAAAGACTGTTCAGCTTGGCCAGTCTCTCCTGGCCTTTTCCCAAACCCAGCTGTGTCTCTAGCCCCACTACTTGCCTGCAGCGAGTCCGAGGCTATCTTGAGCCCTGGCACCCCACCTCCAAGCACCCCACCTCCAGCACCCCACCTCCCACCACCCCACCTCCCAGCACCCCACCTCTCACCACCCCACCTCTCACCACCCCACTTCCCAGCACTTCTCTGTCTGAAAGCCAAGCACCTTGATGCAAAATGTCTCCCTGACAGCTAGCTCTTATCTTTGAACTCTTTTTTTTTTTTTCTTTTCTGAGGCAACATCTCATGTAGCCCAGGCCAGCATCTAATCCACCCTGTAGCCAAGGATGGTCTTGGATGCCCGATCCTCCTGCCTCCACAGTGCTGGAGCTGTGGGCATGTTCTAGCACATCTGATGTATTTGATGCTAAGGATGGGACCAGTTCTTCGCGCATGCTAAGCAAGCACTCTCCCCACCGAGCTCCATCCCCAGGCCCTCCCTCTAGTTGTTCACACATCTGGAGCTCTAGGTGTATGAAACAGCAGTGCCTTCCTGCCCTTCTGGCTCTGGGGGAGCTGAGATAAAGAAAGAGTGTGTGGGTGTGACCAATCTCTGTTCACTGCTGCAGCTGGGTTTTTCAGGACCACTCTGGATGGTCTTTGTGGCCTCCGTTTTATGACCTCATTTCCCTACACAAACATCAGTGTTTATTTAGTGAGATATCTGCTCTGGGGTCAGCTCCAAACACTGATTGCTCTACAAGAGCTCTGCTGAGGGGTGACCCGGGAAAGCCAGAGCTCAACTGGCTCTGGTGAGCATGGGCTCTGCAGCACGAGTGGGGAGCAGTAGGGTCCACTATGGATGCATGTGCATCTGCATAGAATGAGTCCACCAGAAGGGATCCCAAGCAGCACACGTCATCCAAAGCTCTGGCGGGACACCTGTGTAACAGGAAGACAGCTGCAGAACCCTGAAATGCTTTCTAGTAGCTCATATAAGTTCTTCACTACAGCACGGCAGCCTCTCCATTCTCCATCCCAGGGTCCTCACCCGCTCAGGCAACCTCTGACCAGAGGCCTGGATCCCCACAGCCATCCTTTCTCCAAAATCTGCGTCTGCTAAATACCATGGACAAGCAGATTAGAAAGGTCTGTGGGGACAGACCACAGACTCTCATTCTGTGCCCAGCCTGAGTGGTACAGGAGTGGGTCTGAGTCCCAGGGAACCCACCGAAACATCCGGGTTCTTGTGTCCCAGGGCAATAAACTGGACCAGGGACATGGGGCCAGAAATACAAACAGAGTTTTTAAGAAAGGAAAGGCATTCCAGAGAAAATGGGAATGGGTTATTATCTTGATTTCATACCTGTTGCTATGATGAAATACCATGACAGAAGCAACTTGGGGGATGAAGGGTTTATTGGGCTCACATTCCAAGTCACAGTCCATCGTTAGGGGTCGGGGGAAGTCAAGGAGCCAGGAGCCTGAAGCCACTGTCACATTCCATCTGCAGTCAGAAGAAGAGAGCACTCTGTCCAAGACAGGTCAGGGGCCCCTGCCTAGGGAATGATGCCACCCACAGTAGGCGGGTCTTCACACATCAGATGTTGGAATCAAGACAGTTCCCCAAAGACATGACCACAGAACAGCCTAATCTTGATAATCCTTCACTGAAACCTTTCCCAGGTGATTCTAAATTGTGTCAAGTTACAGTTAAAACCAATCACCTAGCTAGTGAACTTAGAGAAAATCCCCAAAAGCACTGGCCAGGAGCCACGTGACCTTGTGTAGGTCATTTACATAGCACCTAACTCACACAATAATTTACCTATAGTGAGCTTTTTTTTTTTGAAATGTTTTTCAGTTTTTGAGCATGTTCTGTTTGTTGTATGAAGTCCAGGCAGCAAAGGGTTTCCAGTCTTTTCCTGCCTGCTGGCTTCTTTTATTAATACGGATGTTGTTTTTCCCAGTCTCACGTAGCCCAGGCAGACCTCTAACTTCCCATGTAGTCAAGAATGACCTTGAAGCCCTGATCATCCAGCCTCCACCTCTGGAGTTCCAGTAAAGGACTGCGGATGAGCTGGAACCTTGGGGGCCCCGTGTGCCCCACTTCTCTGCCCAGTGTCTGTCACTTCTCTGTTGTCTGCAATTTGTCCCCGATTTCCCTGAGAGTTTCTCTTTGGCACACACCTCTAACAGTGCTGTTGACCTGGGTGAGAATGTTATAAACCGTGGCTACTCATTTCCCTAGCAGTGAAATGTTTTTCAGTTCAAGTTTTGCTTCGTGGCTCTTTCTATAAATAACACTACTGCGGGCATTTTCTTTGGGAACTTGGATTTCATACTTGACGGTCAGTATATCATCTACTCTCCCTTCATTCCTTCATTCATTTGTCCATTGTTTGTTGGTTCATTCATTCTTGCTACTCTCCAGCAGTCTGCATCTCCAGGCATCTGGGGTGCGCTTGTGCCTTTCGACATGGCTGCTGGGGCACCCTTGTCCCGTCCTCTGGACATCTTGTGTAGTGGCTTCTGTCATTCACCCGGGGTTTGGAATTTCCGAGTCACAGCATTCACATTTTCACCCTCCAGGATGTTGCCAGATTTTTGCTAGGTGGCTTTGCCAGCAAGAGCTCCCACCCACGGGGTTGAGCAGCCGAGCACAGCAGGAGAGCACCGACTGCGAGATAGCTTTGTCAGAGAGTCTGATGCCCAGAGCACACACTAAAAGGAAGGAGGGGAGCGAACACTGGGTGTGGTAGCACACATGTGTAATCCCAGTACCGGGGGAGGCAGGAGTAAGGGGATCCCAGCTCCCTGGCAAGCCTGCCTAGCCCAAGCTGAATTCCAGACCAGCAAGAGACACTGTCTCAGAACACCAAGTGGATGATGCCTGAAGAATAACAAAGAATCACACACACACACACACACACACACACACACACACACACACACACTGTTGTTTTTGAGACAGGATCTCTCTCCCATTGTAGCTCTGGCTGGCCTAGAACTCTCTATGTAGAACAGGTTGGCTTCAGACTCAAAGCCATCCATCTGCCTGCGTCTACTTCTGCCTCCTGAGTGCTGAGATTAAAGGTATATGCTGCCAAGCCCGACAATATACACATTTAAAAAAAAAAAAGATTTCATCCTTACCTGGGCCAGAATATAGTCCAGAGTAGAGATTTTGCTTAGGGTTCATGAAACGCTAGATCCGGCACCACCAAAAACAAATAACGAACCTGCTGGAACTCTGGAAGTGCCGTTGCCCTGAATACATTTTTTTTTAAATGAGGTTTTTGTTTTGTTTTGTTTTGTTGTTGTTGTTGTTTGTTTTTTTTTTTTTTTTGGAACTTTCCAAGTAGATGTATAGAAAACATAATGAGCAAGCTTGCCAATGTCTAGCTTCCCATACAAAACAAAGCAAAGAAACCCAACAAAACTCAAAGCAACAAAAGCTCCTCAGGAAGAAGGAGGAGTGAGCTTTGAGCTTTGAGGGGATGTTCTGGGTGCTGGGAGGGCCTAGGCAGCCCGGGCAGGCCTGCTGGCTCTGTGGGAACAGACCCAGGCCCTGCCCATTCCAGCAGAGAGGAAAACAGAGAGGCCAGGCAGCAAGGCTGGGCATTGGCGAATTCATTTCCTTTCTGACAGGTCAGTGGGCCCTGGTGGGGTCCCGAAAGAGAAACAAGACTCCATGGTGCTGGGAATCAGCTGCTTGTCCCCAGCAGCTTAGCAACACCACGAGGACACAGGTTCCCTGCTTCTTAGCACGGCCTGTCCATCACAGCATTGTGATCCTGGTGGGTGGCAGGCATCTTGGCCCAGAGGTGGGGCTGGAGCACACAGGCCGACAGTCCCCAGAGCCTACGGCTTGGTGTGTCACGCCGGGTGGTTTCTGCTATGGGGAATCAGTGACCGTGTAATCCCAGTGGCGGCGGGAAGGCACGTTCTGGAGCCCTGTAAGAACAGAGGGTGGAACATGGGGCTTAGACACTCTCCCTTCCCAGAGCACCCCAGCATGATATGGAGGGCTTCCCATTGTCCTTGGCTGCCACAGAAGGTACAACCACCCGGACTTGGGTCATCTCCAGAAATAACACATGAGCCCTAGTCTCTGAGAGTCCCATAGTCACTAAAGTGACTGGGATGACGAGGGTGGCACCTCCTGCCCCTCAAGGACTGACCTCACCCTGGGACAGGATCTTCATCAACCACAAGTTTGCTCAAATCGGGGCCTTAAAGCTGTGGAAATACATTCTTTCCCAGCTCTGGGAATAGGAAGCCACAGGGCAGCCTCACCAGGCCGATGTCAAGATGGCACTGTGCCATAGAGGCTCATGGAGAACCTGCTCTCCTCTTCTAGCCTCTGGTCCCCTGGTGGTTCCTAGCATTCCTCGGTTTGGGACTCTGATCTCTGCCTCCAGGTCCCATGGCCCTCTGCATTTCGAGTCCCGTGTTTCCCGACCTCTGAGGACCCTGTGATGACATCTAGGACTGGCCACTTGCTTCATCTAAGACTTTGCCTTTGCCATGTCTGCCATGTCACTTGTTGAACAGATGCAGTTGACCACAGGTTCCAGGGATGCAGATGTGTGTCTGGGAAACGTCCCCAGCTTCCCTCACGCCTTTGGCACATGTTTTTCCTCCCCTCCAGTCCATAGACTCATGGCTGTGATGGCTCTTTGCTCATGAAGAGACAGGCACAGAGAAGGAACACAGTTTTCTCCCAGTCACACAGCTCAGAGTAAGCTGAGCTAAGCTAAAATGGAACCCAGGTCTTTTGCTATTGTAACTGCTATTCTTACTGGTCATCTCCATCCATCATCCATTCATCCATCCATCCATCATCCATCTATCAACCATCCATCCATCCACTCACCCATTCCATCCATCCATCCATTATCTATCTATCAACCATCCACTCATCCATCAACCATCCATCCATCCATCATCCATCTATTTGACACAGTAGCATGGCCTCTAGTGAGCATAGGCTTAGTACTTGGCAAGCAGACCTAGTGGTTGCCTACTCCTGGGCCTGTCCACCCACCAGGGACGTAGGACAAGCTTGAGCATGTCACCACCTGTCATTTCTCCCAAGGGAGCCCAGTCATCAGCTAAGCTCAAAATGGGAAAGGCTCCATCTTCCACAGGAGCAGCTCACAGGGTATCCAACCTTGACCTGGATCTGGGAAGCTTCTTGGGGAAGGGGCTTCTGATGTCACTCTTGGGAGAGAAATGAGAGCAGCTGAGAAGTGTGCAGATGAGAAGGTGGGAGCTGGGGTCAGAGTTGTAGCCTGTCTACCAAGGCCACAGGTCACCCCAGAAGCCAGCCCAGAAGAGGTGTGGGCTGACAGTCAAGAGTCTAACCTCTTTTTTCCCATCTTCATAGAGGCTCCAGATCATGCAAGGGACCATCAACTCCTAGTGTTTCAACTTACTTCCTTCACTGGCCCCTCATGATCATGCCAACGTCTCTTTGGGACCCAGTAGTTGTCTGTGAGATGGGACATAGGCTCCCGCCTGGCTCTGGCCTCATGGTCCTGTCTCAGCTGCTCAGGCTGGGTTCCCTCCCACCCTCTCCCACCCAGGTGCTCAGATTGAGTCTGGGTGAGTCAGCATGCTGTTCACTTTCCCAGACAGGCATTGCTGGGTGGGGCTCAGGGCCCCCACACTCCCCCCCCCCATTTCCTTTCCCTCCTCTCAATCCATTAGGATGGAACACGTCCATTCCTGCCCCAGGGCTGTTCCAGGCTACAGAGCCCACGCCCTCCCTCCCTTCAGATCCCCATCTGTGAAAACTTTGCTCATGCTCCCAGCCTGAAGCACTCTCATACCTCCCCTCCAGGAAGACATGGCTGCCGTCATTCTAGCTCCCCAGGGACCCATTACCAAGGGTCTGGGCGTGCTAGCTCAGGCCCAGTCTTGGTGCTAGGATGCACGCGGCCGGCCACGTGGGATTCTCATCACCTCAACTTCTCCTTTAGTCTCCTGCCAGAACTCCTGTGCTGACATGTGAGAAGGGGGCGTGAGTTGGGCATGTCAGGAGGGTGAGCTGGCTGTGCTCCGCCTGCTGAACTCTTGTGTTCCCATGTTGTTCAATATGAGAAGGGGAAGTACTGGCTAAGCACCTACTAAGCACCTGGTACAGCTCCTATACGCACTTGTTGTTCATCTGTCTACACCTGCTCATCCATCTACACCCGCACCAGCCCGCAGGCCAGGAACACTCAGCTCTAAGGGTGTGGTATCTGGCCACACAAGAGTGGCAGCACAGAGATTTAGCCCCTCATCTGTCTGTCCTCAAAGTCCAAACCCTGCCTACACATGTAGGGGTGGCCTTTTAGACACACACACCCCAGGATCGGCTGGAAACCAGCTAAGTGATGCCTCAGAGGGACCCCCAAGCAGAGCTGCTGTGGGGAGTGCCAGTGAGGATGCAGTGAGAGGAAGCTCGTGTCTTAGTGAACTGGAAATGATGCCAGCATGTCCAACTGGACCGCCTGAGGGCAGAGGCTGGCTTCCATTCTGGCTCTTGGGCGAGACTCATGACTTCCATATGTGTATGTGAGTGATGATATGCATGTGTATATGTTTGTGTATGTTCAAGTACCTAGGCACGTATGTGCATAGATGTGGAGACCAAGGGGTGGCATCAAGTGTCTTCCTCAACCACTCTGTCTTATTTTTTGGGTCTAGCATTTCCCCCATTCAACTAGACCAGTTAGCCTGCGAGCCCCAGAGACCACGTGTCTCTGCCTCTCCACTGCTAGGATTACAGGTACACACTGCCATACCTAGCTTTCTGCATGGATGATGGGGATCTGAACTCATCCTTGTTGCCCTCTCCCCCTGGTCCAACCCAGAGCTCTTCTGAGCTTGGTCCACCAAGAGCTCAGAAGTGGATAGCATGTGTCTTAGGGCTAGGTCCAGTCTCATGCCAATATCCTACTATTCTCCCAAATTCAGTCCTAATTTCAGCATGCCCAGAAAGCCTCCAGGGCTGCTCATGCCCCCCATGGCTCCAGAGTTTCTCATGCCTCCATGGCATTGTATCCCATTGTATCCCACTGTATCCCACTGTATCCCATTGTATCCCACTGTATCCCACTGTATCCCATTATATCCCATTGTATCCCACTGTATCCCACTGTATCCCATTGTATTCCACTGTATCCCACTGTATCCCACTGTATCCCATTGTATTCCACCACTGTATCCTCTTGTATCCCACGGTATCCCATTGTATCCCATTGTATCGCATTGTTGCAGGCCCAACCTGCCACCCATCTGGCAGAAAGGAAGAGTAAAGACTTGTTCCCAGGCCTTTAATCAGATCACTTATCAGGGCTTGGCCAAGCACGCCATTGTACCCTAGCTGTAGCTGTAATGGCTTCTTTGAGTGTCTTATCCACGGTCACCAGCAGAGTAGAAGTCATCAAGGGCTGTTCTCTCAGAGTGGTGCAGCCCCAGAGACTGGGAACACCATCCAGGGTGCAAGCTTGACTCTAGCACGCTCCCGGTTGTCTCCTAGCTGTGGGCCTGTGCCTTCCTAGGGCCACTTGTGACCCAGGAGTTGGTAGCAGTGGAGCTGCCTTGATGACCACCATGACAAGGTGTCCAGTGCCCTGTACGCTCCACAGATCTTGGGGCTGGGAGACAGGTCGTCCCTGGTCAGAAACTCAAGTTCCTCTTTCCTGGGCAGTGGAGGACCCTAGGAAAGGGAAGCAGCATTCATCTTTCCCCACAGGGCGGCAGCTACACTCTGAAGATCCTGTTCCTCTGTGTGGAGACACAGACACCACTACCACCTCGAGGTCTACTCACCCCTGGGCACCCTCCTCCCCTGGCAGAATGCCCCATGATTGAATGCATATTACCTTGACAATACTCACTCCTGCTTCCTGTCCCAGAGGCCAGTGGAGTCTGGGTCACCTCAGACAGCCTGCCTGGGGCTACTCTGTGGCCTCAGCCTGCTGCTAGACATCTCCATGTCATCACTGACTGTCCTGGGGCCCCAGCTGTGGCTAGACCATACTGCATCCTCAGTGGCCCCGTTCCTGGGTCTGGGGCCTGGGAAAAGCCACTCACAGCCACCAGCTTCTGTGTCCTTGTCTGTGTGTCGTTTCTGTTGCTGTGATAAAATACTCTGACACAAGGCACCTTCGTGGAGAAGAGGTACATTTGGCTTACAATTCCGGGTCACAGTCCATCATTGTGGGGGAGTCCAGTCAGGAACCTACGGCAGCTGGTCACATCACAGGCACAGTCAAGAGCAGAGAGAGAATAAAGTCACGCACACTTTCTTGTGCCCAGCCTGCTCTCTACATCATACAGTCCTGAATCCCCCACTCAGGGGATGTACTGCCCACAGTGGGTTGGGTCTCTCCCTATCACCTAGCAATCAAGATAATCTCCCCTAGGTATGCCCACAGACCCACCTGATCTAGACGGCCCCTCACAGAGATTCTTTTCCTGGATGGTGTCAGGTTGTTTTAAATTGACAATTAACACTAGGTGTCCGAAGTCTTCAAACCCCAGACTGCCACCCACTGCACACCGACCTCATCCTGCAGTGTGCCCAGCTCCCAAGACATGTGACCTTGGCCTCAGGCCTAACCCGGGGAGCCATACTGTTGTTCTTCCCAAGTCTCCTCTTCCCAGAAGTGCAGGAACATGATCGGCCATCCTGTCCCAGCCAGAGCCAGAGGGACACACACGGCCTGAAGTACACCAGCCCGCCCTGCTCCTCCTCCCTTGGTGACACACAGCAATCCCTTCACAGATCACACAAGGCCACACCGCAATTAAGCTCCATAGTAGTACAGCTCCCTAGGTGGATCCCCTCCACATCTGGCTTAGAAGTGACAGCAGCTAAAAGTGGCTTGTGACTTATGCCACAGGCTGTCTTCTGCCAGTGAGCTTGTCACCCACTGGGGAAATGCCCCGGGCACCTACAGAGTGCCATTCCTAGTCAGATGTGCATGTTCAAAGGTGTCTAGATAAGTCATGCTACTGGGCAAACCCAGTGGCCCTGGGAGACCAACCTGAGACCCTAGCAGTGTTCTTTGGGAGGTGTGGAATAAGTTTGTGAAGGAGCTTCAGTAAGGGAGTTGCCCAGGGGTCTCCCAGTGTCCAGGTGGCAGGTTTGAGAAGGGATTTGCATGAGACATAGGATGCAGGGTGACGTCTGGGGCCATGGGCAAATCTCAAAGGCTGTACATGGCTGGACAGGCTCATTGGATTTGCATGGCCAAGGCCCTGGCATCACAGATGCTGAAGAGTGACAGAATAGAATGCTTCCTTCCAGACCTATGGAGCGACCTTAAGAAGAGACTCACATGTTGAGAAGAACCGTAGCCTCCAAGGCATATAGATATTGACACAGTCATCCCAAGCAATGGGAACCAAGCCATGTGCCCATGTGACTGCCAAGGGCATTCAAGACAGGGGTCTCTGAATAAGAAACGTCACCACGTAAGGAGAGCTAGAACAATATTCCGTATTTTGGTTGCAGCTCACCAGCTTGGAAACTGTTCTTGGGCTGTTGCAATACCTCCGTGGGTAAAGTGCATGCTTTGCAAGCATGAAGACCAGTCCCCAGAACCCCCATAAAAGAGCTGGGCACGGTGGCGTGGTGTGTGCTTACAATCCGAAACCTGGGGAGGCAGAGACAGGTGGGTCACAGGCTCACTAGCTAGCCAGCTTAGGCCAATGAGAGACATGATATTTAAAATACAATTTTTAAGAAGTTAAAAGGTGAGATGGATAGCATCTGAGAAACAACAGCTGGATTGACCTCTGGCCTCTGTATGCATGTGCAACAGCTGGATTGACCTCTGGGCTCTGCATGCACACACACACACACACACACACACACACACACACCTCACACAGAAAAACTGATCCTGAATCTTGAATTTCTCCTTCACCACTGGCCCTGCATCTGAGTGAGCTGACTGAAGCTAAACATTTGCCCTTGCAGATCCAGCCTTCTGCTCAGCCTGTTTGCAGTGAGCTCTTAGGATCTCATTCCTGGAGCTGGTATTGTCATGGTTGGTCTGTGTCCTGTCCATGTTCCTAGCATACATGCATTGCCCATGCATTGACATGTGCAGGCACACAGGAGCAGGGTTGCAGCCCAAACATGTGTGTCAGCTGAGCTTAGACCCAGCAAACCCAAGGGGAGTGTTCAGAGTTCCACTACCAGGATTGTAGCGCTGGCAGTGTGAGTGTGCAGCATCCTTTCTGTGGGTGTGCACAAGCCTACTGAGGTCAGAGCACAACCTCCCAAGTGTCGTTCCTCAGGTGCCTTCCACCTTTGGTGTGACACAGGGTCTCTACTGTCCTTGAACGTTGCCAGGTAGCAAACCTGGCAAGCCAGTGTGTTCCAGGGGTCTGCCTGTGTCTTCCTCCATCTCAACACGGCTGCCACTACAAGCCCATTCCACCACTCCCGGGTCCTCCCACTATCTCTGGGGATTGGATTTGGATCCTTAGGCTTGCAAGGCAAGCACTTTACCCACTAAGCCCTCTCTCAAACCCCATGGACCTTGTGGTCTGGGTCCGTTGGCTAATTCTTCCAAGGTCTGACTCTAAGCTAGAGACGCTGAGGGAGGTTGACACGGAAGATTGGAAGGACAGGCTGCTGTGGGAAGCCTCTCTGTGGGTGCCTGCACACGTTGATGGCTTCTCTTGTGATTTGAGGTTCTTAGTGGGGTATTTGTGCCCCCACAGGCCTTTCTGAGAATGTCACCTTTTGTCTCCACAGGCCTCCCACCCTGAGTGGCAGCCCTGTCATCTCAGATATCTCCTTGATCCGACTTTCTCCACACCCTGCCGGCCCCGGGGAATCCCCCTTCAGTGCGCACCACCCCTACGTGAACCCCCATATGGAGCACTACCTCCGGTCTGTACATAGCAGCCCCACACTCTCAATGATCTCTGCAGCCAGGGGCCTCAGCCCTGCGGATGGTAAGTGGTGTTGGAGCAGGAGCAGCGGGGACATTGGGTGCTAAGGGTGACTCAGTGGCTCTGTCCACACAGCCAGGCTGTTGTCCATCGTCTTCCCATAACACATAAAATTACAATTTCATCAATGGATGGATCTATTGATTACGTCAAAGCCCTCATGATCCAGTCATTTCCCCAAAGGACCACCTCTGCACATTGCACTGTGGACCCAAGTTTTCATACATGAGCCACTGAGGGATAGTTCATATCCAGACCATAGCAGCCACATCATAGGAACAGACTGCTGCTTGCAACACACCAAAGGCTGCAGAAGCCAGTGTTAAGTAAGGGCTATTGTGTAGGAATATCTCCAGGAACTGAACATCAAAAGGAAGGCAGAGCAGAGCTAGCCGCTGCCTGGGTCTCTGTTTTCTGTCTCTGTGCCGATCAACACAGATGGTGTCCTAACCGCCAGGGATCCCCTGGAGCTGAGTTACAGGCAG
This sequence comes from Peromyscus attwateri, assembly GCA_902168425.1. Lineage (NCBI taxonomy): Eukaryota > Metazoa > Chordata > Mammalia > Rodentia > Cricetidae > Peromyscus > Peromyscus attwateri. The sequence continues at coordinate 23,753 of CABHPP010122253.1, read as the reverse complement.
CTGAGGCCCCAACCCCCTGGGACAGACCAGTGACTTTGTGTCAGCTCAGAGGCTTAGAAGGGACCAACCCACTGGATCAGGTTGATTTGAACCAGAAGTGAGCCGTCATGTAGTATAGTGACTCTCTCAGATCTAAATTCTATCCTAGGGGCTGAAGAGACAGCCTCAGTTGGCAAGTCTGAGTTCAATCATCCAGAACCCAAGGTTTTAAAAAAGAAAAGAAACAAAAAGTAGGGCCCAGTGGCAATCCATTGGACTCCCAGCTCTGGGGGGACAGAGACTGAGGTCCTCTTGCTAGCCAGTCTAGCAGAATCAGTGAGGTCCAGGTTCAGTGAGAGACCCTGCCTCAGAAAGACAGCAGAGAACAGTTGAGGAAGACATCCAGTGTTGATCTCTGGCCTCCATGTGAGCTCAGGTGGTGATGGGTGGGCTAAGAGGTTCCCCATTGAGACCCCAGGCCAGAGGTGAATGTCTTTTTACTTCCTTAAACAGTAAATTCTGTTTTTTAGATTTTATTTACATATTTTCATTTCATGTGTGTGTGTGTATGCATGGTTGCATAGGTTCCTCCAGAGGCCAGAAGAGAGTATTAGATCTCCTGGAGCTGGAGTGACAGGTAGTTGTGAGCCATTCACCGTGTGTGCTGGGAACCGAACTCAGGTCCTCGGCAACAGCAGTGTGTACGCTTAACTGCTGAGCTATCCCTTGGACAGTAAATTCTGATGGTTTCTTTCTCTTACCTTCTGTGACAGTGGCCCACGAGCATCTGAAAGAGAGAGGACTATTTGGTCTTACTGCCCCAGCTACCAACCCTTCGGACTATTACCACCAGATGACCCTCATGGCCAGCCACCCTACACCTTATGGGGACCTGCTAATGCAGAGTGGGGGTGCTGCCAGCACACCCCATCTCCATGACTACCTCAATCCTGTGGATGGTGAGTAGTCGAGGGAGCATGGAGGGGAAATGGTGTGGGGTGAGGGTGACTGGCTGGCACAAAAAGCAGTCCTTCAGTCCCTCTGGAGGCAAGAGACACAAGTGGAAGTCTACACTGCACCCCAACACCGTCGACGCTGCTGCCATGGGGACTGAAGCTGGGTGGCCAAGGGCCCTGTGGTCATCACAAGGAATAGAACGTACTCACTTAACTTTGGGAGGAATCTGTAGTGGGAGCCGCAGACACCGCCCAGCACCGGGAATTGGTAAACTGAGATGGGATAGGGTAAACAAACTAGGGATGGAGGCCCATCCTGGGGGAATGGGATGCAACTCCGAGAAAGAGAGTCGGAGAGTCAGGGAGACAGAGGTGTCCCTCACCAGCTGTGCAGGGGGTGCTAATCAAGCACAGAGCTGAAGAGGCAAGTTCACCCACTAGCTCAGGGAAGAGCTGTCCCAGCAGAGGATCAGCCGGGGCAAAGGGCCTGAGCAGTGCTCCTGCTGGGCTCAGGAGACCAGTGTGATGGGTAGAAATCAAGCAAAAGGCAGGAGTGGTGCTGAGGCCAGTGTTCTGGGGTGGGCTGGGCCACCTAGCTGGGGCTCGTTAAAGGCTTTGCTGGAGTGAAATGGGGCTGGGGAGTCATGCTGATCTGAGAACTGAGTCGGGGCAGGCAGCAGTAGACCCCGTCAGTGAGCCATAGGCGAGGTGCATTAAGGGAGATTGCTGGCTAGAGATGTAAGACACATTCCCATCTTGAACGTGGATGTGCAGGGAAAGAGGACCACAGCACTTACGTTCCTTCTTGCCTCTTTGCTGTGACCGAATATTGGACGCCTCACACCCCCATCCCCAGTAAAGAAAACCTGACAGAGGCGCCATAGGAAGGAAGATTTGTTGCGGCTCACACTTCAGTCACGGTGGGGAAGGCGTGGTGGCGGGAGCACGAGGCAGCAGGGCATGTCACATCCAGTCAAGAAGCAGAGACAAGCCGTCTTCTCCTCTGTGTTCAGTCTGGACCCCAGCCCATAGCACGGTGTGGCTCACAGTCAGGGTGAGTCTTCTCACCTCGGCCGGCACGATCCAGAAAATCCTCCACACGCATGTCTCCTGGATGATTCTGTACCTTTCTGAGTTAACAACTGTTATAAACCATCCTAAAGAGCCAAGGTCAATGCCAGGTCTAGGGCCCAAGAGATAGGATGGGCTGTCGGTGACAAGATGGGGCATGTGCTGGGCTGTTTTGCAGGGTGGGAGGTTGGGAGTCTTGGACAGACGAGGTCTTGGGTGCACATCAGACACCACACCCTTCCTTCTCACCGGAAGCCATCCCTGTGGCTGCTCTCACAGAGTGCTGTAGCCCCCTGACGACGAGCCCCTGGGTCAGCATGCAGCCCCTGCTCATGGGAAAGAAACCGAAGCTCAGTACCGTTGCCCCCCTCCGTCTCGACTCCGTTCCACCTAGCAACCCTAGAGCTGTCCAAGGATGCTGGGCTGCAAGCTAAGCAGAGTGGAAACCATCAAGAACTAGGCTGGTGGCGCCTTCAGGCAGCTTTCCTCTGGCCCTGCCAGGAGCAGCTTCTTCATGCCACAGTGGCACGTGGTGGGGGAGACAGACCTGCCACAGAGAGGCCATCTGGTCCTGCAGGGCAGCAGGTTGGAAACGGGCTGTGGCAGCTGTTTAGAGGCCGCTGAGGCTGCGAGATTCAGGGTGGGCCTGTAGCATCCAGGCCTCCGCTCACACCCTAGGCTCCATTCCTGGGCTCCCTGCCACATCTACCACTGCAGCTCTGCTCAGTGGCCTTCTCTAGTTGTCCAGTTGAGCTATCTCTTTACAGAGGTGGGACTGACAGTGTTTCTTCTCCAGGAAGTCTGTCTAGACGCTTCCTGCCTCCTCTGGTTTGTCCTGCCTCTCTGAGACTTAGAGACACCCCCCCTCACCGCTGCCACCACATATGCAAGGTTAAGTTTCTGTCCATGCCTGCCGTTCCCTGATGGGTGGCTGCTGAGTGCCACAGTAATGCTGCCAACATTCAGTCTAGTGTCTGTCCCACCCTTCAGTGCCTTCCCCAAGAAGGTGTTGGGTCCAGAATTCAGCACAGTGTAGGAGCCCTTTTTCTGTGGGGCTCCTTTCCCATCCTTTCCCACAGCAGGGAGTGTGATCAGGGATTGGGGAGGGTGCATCTGGGACACAGTGTTTTCCAGTGTTGCAAACCCAGCCACAGCAGCAGGAGGCGGGAGGGAGGTGCTGAGGTCAAGTGCAGAGTCATGCCCACATGCCAGCTTCTGCCGCTCTGGGCTGCCTCCCTCCAAGGGCTAGAGCAGGAACATGGACATCACTGGCAAGTGGACAGATGCATTGATGCCGTGGTGAGGGGACCAAGTTGAGCAGCTGTGCCCACACAGCAGGAAAGGCAGAACTGGGCAGCTAGGCGTCACACTGTGGCTGCGCTCCTGAGCGCCTGCCTGGGTGTGCATCTCCATGTACTGCCATACATGCAACGGACAGAAAAACGACAGTGTTTCTCCTGCGGCTAGAGTTAGGACCTTGCTTAGGATGAGCAAACACGTCCTCTAGGTGGAGTTCTAAGCCTAGCTCTCTTAGCTGGGCCGCAATGCCCCCTTGCCAGTTCCTGAACTCTCTCCTTGAGAAGGCAGCTGGGCAGCTGGGTTTGGAGTCGGCACAGAGCAGCAGGGCAGGAAGCCGAGGGGAGCCAGCGCTGATACCTTGGGACCTAGTGAGGAGACAGCAGGGGGGACCCAGGTCAGCCTCTGCTGTCCCCACTTTCTCTGGGATAGCTAGGTCTAGAGATATCAGTAAGTGGAACACGATGTTTATATGCCAAGTGGATGAAGCTAACTGAAGGATTATGCAGTAAATGTAGAATAAAGGTAAATGTGGTCTACTGGCTGGCATACACTGGGTGCTCAATTAATGCTAGGTGTGACCTCTGACTACCAGTACCCCTTTACCTCCTTCAAATCCACCCTCATCTCCAGGAGTCCAGATCTCAGCTGTCATCACCCCCTTCCACGTAGAGTATCTCCCCGGCTCATAGGCCACTCTGGGCATCATGTCCTCATCACCTTCCAAGTGTACTGGGTGTGGCTTGTCCCCTCTCCCCACAGCACTGCACTTACCAGAGTTATCTGGGCCAGAGTCTGGGCCCTGGCAGCAATAACACGCCCGGCTCAGCAGTCCATCCTCAATAGGCCAACTGAACAGATTAGTAATAGTGAAAAGCGGAGAAGGATCTGTTCACTGTGGCCACACTGGGAAGAGGAACAAAGAGGACCAGTGAACACACACACACACACACACACACACTCCCTCTTCAGGCTTTAAATAGGAAGTTTAGGTTTAAATGGAGGGTGAGAGGTATACATAGCTAAGTGGTCCTGGTCAATGTGGGATCTATCCATTAAACATTCCCTGCAAGATGTTCTGACAAGTTGTCAGAACTGTGTGAACCCTTTCTGGGAGACAAGCTCACCCTCAGGCTGGCCCCAGGTTTCAGCCCTTCCCTTCTTCCAGTGTGAGCATCCTGGGGAAATTCCACTTCTTTGGAGTCTATTGTCTGATACCCGGGGGACCCGACACAAGAGTCTCTTGAGGGTGTCTTCTTTCCTGCAGCCTCATTGCTGGCTCCCAGAGCAGGTCCCCTGGTGCCCCCTGCTCTGCTCGTCTGTGGTGGCATGCCAGAGGGCTTGAGAGCTGTGCGCCTCCAAAGTCATCCCAGGCACCAAGTCCTGGGCGCCTGAGGCACTAGGGGAACTCCAGGCACCCAACTCTAGCTGACCTGGATGTCTTTCACATAACATGGCCAGCCTTGCTGCTGGACCGGGTGGCTCACAGCCTGTAAGACCTGCTGAGTCAGCAGAGTGGCCAGCACAGGAGACCTGGGAGAGAAAGATGCAAGCTTATTAGTGCAGAAGCCACTGGAGTGGGCAGGGGAGCTGGTGCCAGCTGGGGGGTGGCTTAGAAGGGGTTGCAGACAGCTATGCTCTCCAGAATATCCAGCATTGGCTGCATCTGGGGCCTGGGCATGTCTAAGAAACAGGATGGTCAGGGATGGAGGAGTTCACGGGCTGGGAGCACCCACCTCCAAGGGCACCACCCCTCGCTGTAGCTTACCACAGCTACCGCACCTCTCCACTTCCGTGTTAAGGTCAGCAGATTCCCAAACACCTGAGCAGGATTGGGATGGCAGGTGGTAGCTGGGGAGGACTGGGGGACAGAACGTGAACAGCCAGCTACTTCTTTCTCTTGGCTCTTAATCAGTCACAACCCAAGAAAACCATACCAATCTGTAAGGATGTTCTGTTTTTCCTGTTCATCTTACTCAGTAGGGAGTTTCCAAGCAGATTCACTCTTTATTTTTCACTCAGGTTGGAACCTAGGGCCTCGCACATGCTGAATGCCAACCCCACCACTGAGCTAGGCTCAGACTTTTCTTTACTTTTTTCTTAAATTTTGTATTTTACTTACTTGTTGTATGCGTGAGCATGGATGCCACAGTGCTCATATGGGAATTGGTTTTCTCGTCACATCATGTGGGACTGAGGGATGGAACTCCAGTCATCAGACTCGGCAGCAAGCACCTCTATCTGATGCGCCATCTCAGATCTACCCCAGCCCTTTCCAAACTAGTGGGAGGCAGAGCTTAGATCTTTGCTCCAGATTTTTATAGTATATGGGGCATTTCCACTCAGTTTAGTACCTGTGCAGATAATCTGCTGTGTTTCTGAGAGATGCTCAATAAGCCCCGCCCCACCCAACCTGCTCCATGGCATCCCCCAACCCCATCCTCCTCCTCCCCTCAAGCAGACCATGTGAGCCAGGGCAGACCCTGCCAACTCCTGTGTTTTCTGCACCCCACTTCCACGGGATGCTTCAGTCGTGGAAAACTTAGATCTTTTTGACTAAGTTCCTTTGTGCCCAGTGTTCCTGCAGACACACACACACACACACACACACACACACACACACACACACAGTCAGAGGCTGTTTGCTCAGCATGCCTCCTGGGTAGGTTTCTCTGCTGCTATGATAAAGCACTAATCAAAACCAACCTGTTGGAGGACGGGTTTATTTCATCTTAGAACTTCCAGGTGACACTCTTATCACCAAAGGAAGCCAGGGTGGGAGCTCAAGGCAGCAGTCTGGAGGCAGGACCTGAAGCAGAGACCATGGTGAACACTGCTCACTGGCTTGTTCCCCTTGGCTCGCTCAGTTTGAATTTTCATACACCCCAGGACCACCTGCCGAGGGGTGGCACCACCCACAGTGACCTGCACCTTCCCACATCAATCATCAATCAAGAAAATGCCGCCACAGTCTCTCCTACAACCAGTCTTTGGAGACAATCTCTCCATTGAGGTTTCTTCTTCCCAGACGAGGCCAGTTTGTGTCAAGTTCACACAACAAAACAAAATAATAACCATCACAGCCAGTACCACATACCAGGCCAGGTTCTAGGCACTAGGCATGAGGCTGAACATCAAGTTCTGCCCCCAAAGAGCTCTCTGGCGGTCTGGCCAGGCGCCAGGCTGCCTTTTGTACGCATGCCAATGCAGGTCCTGACCTGACCTGACCTGTCCTCTCACTGTCTCCTCTCTCAGCACTTGCCTTCATGTCTGGAGACGGGGCACCCGGCAGAGACGAGAACATTCCAGAGGCTTTGTGTATCCAACAGAGGCATGGAGGCAGGATCTGCCAGACTGTGAGGCAATCTGAGGAGAAGGCTGATGGGCACTCAGCCCTCAGATCCTCCTCCAGCTCTCCCATACCTACAACATGGTTTTACCTTAGTTAAGTACCCAATGCACGACAGTGTGTTGAACAATCATAACTGACTTAACGTTGGGGGCTAAATAAATAGTTTTTAAAATGGAACTTTTTCATGCAGCCCAGCCCGGCCTTGAACTTACTATGTAGCTGAGGATGACCTTGAACTTCTGACCCTCCTGCCTCTACCTCCCAGGTGCTAAAATTACAGGCCTGTACCATCACGCCAATTTGTGTGTGCTGGGCGCAGAACCCAGGGCTTCATACATGATAGACAAGCTCTCCACCAAGTGAGCTACATCCCCACCCCTAGAACTTCACATTTTTTCCTGAAGGGGTGAACTTGATCATAAGCTGAAGAGGTTGTCTGTGTCTGAGAACTTACAATAGCTTCTCGCGGGTTTTGTGGGCACCCCACACGGGGCACACTTTAGGTGGGTCAGAAAGAGAGCAAGGCCTCTGACAGGTCCAGACACCAATGCCGCCTTCCTCCCTGGGCCCCAGTGAGGGCAGGACCAGGGAGATGAGGCTCTGCTCCAGGTGCCTCTCCTCCGTGTCCTTTCTTCTCTTGCCTGGTTTTTAGCAGGAAGACCAGGCGCTGAGCCCCTGAGAAGGGAACAGCACCAGCCTCGAATCCAAAGTCATCCATTCCTCTGCTGGTGGCTCTGTGGAGAGAGCGAGTTCAGCCCTCGTCCCTGGCCCCCAGCATGGGACTTTCTCATACCAGGCTGCTGACATTGGTACTGTGACAGTGCCAGCAGTCAGAACCTAACTTCCCCATCACCCCAAGAAGACTGAAATGTCCTGATGATTGAAGTACTGTCTGCTCATGGCCCTATAACTCCTCAGCTGTGTGTTTTATTGTCATATTGACACTAATTTGACTCGGATGTCACCTCCATCCTGATGCTCATTCTTTATGCAGGCTGCGGAGGGGGAGGCTCAGAAGCCGATGGCATTGATCTCACAGGAGAGAGGCAGACATCGCTGGGGCCTCAGGGGACTAACTGATTCCAGCGGGGAGTCCAGGCCCAGCCTGGGACAGAGGGGAGACTGAGGCTGAGGAGAGCAAACTGCGTGTCCCACAGGCTGCTGAGTACAGGCTGCGTTTGAGCTGGGTCAGAGAGGCCGTTTGATAAACCTGAGTTGACCAGGATACAAAGGAACTAACTGCCCTTGTGCCGTAACTTAGGTAGGAGACAGTGGCCTCTACCTAAGTCCTCAGCTCTGTGATTCCTCCATGTGAAAGATGGGGCCTTTGGTCAGTGAAGTGTAAGCAGAGTACTTGGGCTGAATTCCTCAGAACACAACCTAAGAGCGAGCCCAGGAAAGACCCGGGCCAGCTGTAGTGGATTACACCTGTAATCCCAGTGCTTAGAAGATGTAAATGGAAGAATCAGGAGTTCAAGGCCACACCTGGCTACATCAGACCCTGCCTCAAAAAAGGAAAAAAAGAAGGGGGGGGGGATGTGATGGGGAAGATTTGGCCCACTCAGCAAAAGGTTTGGCCTTGAACGTATGAGGACATGAGTTCAAATTCCCAGGTGACTGCACCTGTAACCCCACAGTGGACATGACAGGGGTGACCTCACCTGTAACCCCAACAGTAGACACGGGAGGGGTGACCTCACCTGTAACCCCAGCAGTGGGGAGCAGGAGGCAGCTGCAGGAGGATCTCTGAAAGCTTGGAGGCCAGCCAGCTTAGCCAAATCGGTGGGCCCAGGCCGAAGAGCCAGCTGTCTCAAAAAATATCAGTGTTGACATGGTCTCCCTGCACACACGTGTATATGTACACATGCTCACATATGTGACCATATACAAGGAGGAAAGGAGAGGAGATGGGAGGGGAGGAGAGAAGGAAGAGGCGGGGTTGGAAGGGGAGGGAAGAGGAGGGGTGCTAATGGGTGAGACAGAGTCAGAGATAGGTGGGGACAGGAACTGGCCACGTCAGGCATCTTCTGAGGGAGAGCAGGCCAGTGGCCGGTCACTCAGTGGCCAGTGTTAGGACAGGCAGCAACTACAGATGAATGGCTGCTGGGAGCGCACCGGTCCCCAGACATAAATCACGGGAAAAGCACGGGAAATGAGTGCCAGGCTTTTCTTCCTATTTAGTGATTTATCAAGGGAAGAGATGCGTTAATAAACACATTTCCCTCGAGGGCCAGGAATAACAGAGATGAATACCACTGTCAGTTTTGGCCTGCTTCCTCTTGTTAGGGGCACCCGAGAGGGTGGGAGTCAGAGTGTTAGCAGCGAAATCTCCTTTTGAAAAATATATGACGATGGGCTATGGTGATAGCTCGGTCAAGGAAACTGCTTGCCTTGCAAGCCTGGGCCCTGAGTTCCGTTCCCTGGGACCCCTGTGAGGAAGGGTGTGCTGGCGCATCCTCCCAAAGGTGGAGACAGGTTGATACCTGGGATTTGGTACCCACCCCCACCTCCCAGCCTAGCTTACTTGGTGAGTTCTAGGCCTGTCTAAAAAAGATGGAGGCTCCTGAGGAACAACACCTGAGAATGTCTTCTGGACTGTACATGCACACGCGCGCGCGCGCACACACACACACACACACACACACACACATACACACACGCACACACGCACACACATAAACACACATGCCCGCACGCACGCACATAAACACACATGCCAAAAGAAAATAATGTGCCAAAGACTACATGAGTCTTCCTTGAGCAGATGCTAGATCCTTTGCGTCCCCTCTTGGTCCACTTAGTTCATAACAGAGTCTGGAGGAGGACCTCCTTTTGCATCTAGCATTGAGGTAAGGATCATCAAAGCATGGAAATGGCGTACTCAGAGAATGCCCTGACCGAAGCCTACAGGGCGGAAGTGTTGTAGGTCACTGCCACAGGCTCGGGCATCTTTTCTAGACTTTGGCTCTTTATCAAACTGTCGGCCCACTCTGCCCGTCCACACAGGCCTGCTCACCCCTTGAGGGATCCCTGGGCATTAGCCATTTCACCCAGGCTTGTGGACAAGGTCACAGGTACCATCCTTGGAGCTCTGTGTGGCTTCACAACAGCCTGTACAGCACACCATCTTACCTTTGTTAGAGGGAGGCTGGGGAAGGTTGGGTGGTATCCTGCACAGCATGTGGGCAGCACCAGGGCTGCTGCATGCAGCATCTCCAGCTGAGGCGTATGAAGGCCCAGAGTCCCAGATGGAGGCCAGCAAGGCAGGGAGGCCATGCTCCTCACAGGTATCTAGAAAGGTAAAGACATACTCCAGCATTCACTTTATTTTGCTACAGGCTAGGCCACCCATCACCTAACTTCACATCTTATGGCAGCCCTGAAGGCTGTCACTACCGTAAGACCCCATCATGGGACAGTGAAGAAACTTTAGTGACCAGAGTCATCCAGTGATGTCAGAGCATTTCTGGGCCACTGCTGTCCAGAGGAGAGATCCAGAATTCTTCAGCGGGTGAAGGAGGGAGAGCAGACTGGAGCCTGGAGTGCCAGGAGCCTGTGTGTGTGTGTGTGTGTGTGTGCCCCCCCCCCCCGCTGTGTGGCTGTGTGGCTAAATGTTTGTCTGTGGCTGTGTGGCTGTGTGGCTGTGTGGCTGTGTGGCTGTGTGGCTGTATGTTTGTCTGTGGCTGTGTGGCTGTGTGGCTGTGTGGCTGTATGTTTGTCTGTGGCTGTGTGGCTGTGTGGCTGTATGTTTGTCTGTGGCTGTGTGGCTGTATGTTTGTCTGTGGCTGTGTGGCTGTGTGTGTGTGTGTGTGTGTGTGTTAGTATACACACATACAGGAGTGTCTAAGCATGGGTGGCCTATGTACCTACATGCAGAGATACATATGTGTACATGCTCAGGAGGTATAAACATTCAAAACAACACAGTCCCACAGCTGAGGTGGCTCAGAGCTGAGGGTCTCCAAGGGTGAGCACATCTGTGTGTCACACGGCCTCTCCCCATTGCCCTTCCTCTGCCTCCTTGGTCCCTCACAGCATCCTTTCCAGTAGGTTCTGAGAAGCCAGCCAGAAGCCAAGTATCACTCTAAGACAGCGGAGCAGCCATCCAGCCTCTGTTGAGCGAGGTTTCTGCAGAGTGCAGGGAATTCTGGTGTAATACCAGCTGCAACAAAGCCCGTGACCCTGCGGCTCATAACTGTTCACTCCCCTCCCCATGAGACCCTCGTCCGTGTTGAAGATGAGCCCATCACCACCACACCACAGCACGGAGAAATCATGGACGTTGATGACGTGGGTGGAAATCGGTGATACTAACATGTCTTTCCTTGGCTGTCCGCAGCGTCGCGATTCTCTAGCCCACGTGTGACCCCCCGCCTGAGCCGCAAGCGGGCGCTCTCCATATCCCCACTCTCAGATGCCAGCCTCGACCTGCAGCGCATGATCCGGACCTCGCCCAACTCGCTGGTAGCTTATATCAACAACTCCAGGAGCAGCTCAGCAGCCAGCGGCTCCTACGGACATCTGTCGGCCGGTGCCCTCAGGTGAGCCCCGACAGCCCACGGGGGTAAGAACTGGGGGCTGGGCTGGGGCCGCATGACAGAATGTGGCCTTTCAGGTAGAGCTTTCTACTGGAGAAAGACAGAACTTAACGCCAGTGTCTCAACACGCTAGCAACTATGTTGATAATTCAAAAGCAACAGTGAGGCTGGGGATGTGGCTTTTTGGTAGAGTCCCTGACTGACACGCACGAAACCCTGGGTTCCATCCCCAGCACTGTATAAAACCAGGCGTGGCAGCACATGCCAGTAATCCCAACACTCAGGACACAGCAGCAGGAGGATCAGAAGTTCAGAACCACTGGCTACGTAGTGAGTTCGAGGACTGCCTGGGCTACAAGAAGTCCTATCTGTAAACAACAGCGAACCAGTAGTGACACAGAGAGTTCACACCAACCCTGGGGTACATCCTTACATGGTAAACCTGTCATCAGGGGTTCCATCATGGCATCAGAGGTAGCCAAGGTCAAATGCGGCCTTCTTAGGAGCTGGGGACATAACCTAGTGGGTAGAAACAGTTAGCCACACGAGTGTAAGTGTTGTTTGAATCCTCAGAACACATGTCAAAAGCCAGGCATGTAGCACAAGTATCCATAGTCAGCACTCCTGTGGAGGGATGGAGTCGGAGACAGGAGGGTCCCTAGAAGCTCACAGCCGGCCTGTAGTATGCCAGGGAAAAACAACAGAGACCCAGTCGCTAACACGTTGGAAGGTGAGGACTGATACCTGAAGTTGTCTTTGACCTCCATATGTATACTTTGGCATGTTCCTTACCTACATATACAAATGCTGAAATATATATATATATATATATATATATATATATATATATATATATATATATATACACATATATATATAGACACACATACACACACACACACACACACACACACACACACACACACACACGGTTGTTAATGAAGTGACTGTTCTAGTATTTCACTAGTGTGGCAGAGGATCTCGCTGTTGGCTAACACGAAAGATCACTCCAGGTGTGACACTGGTGTGATCCATGCCCTAAGCACATCTCAAGGGCTGGTAACAGGTCTCACTGTGGCCCCATCAACGCTGCTCTCCCCCCTTCCACTCCACGCACCTCCCCGAGGACTCAGATCCAACCAGCATGACCGACACGCGTGCCTGCCCCAGCCCTGGCCACTCATGAGGGCTGGATACGGGTGCTTACAGTGCAGTTGTTTGCGATGTCTGCTGCGTAACGAGCTGCTCTCGCACTGAGCATTTTAAATGCTAAGCCCACACCAAGGAGCAAGAATTTGAGGCTGATGGGGCTGGAGAGATGGCTCAGTTGTTAAGAGCATTTGCTACTCTTCCAGAGGACCTGGATTTGGTTCCCAGAACCCACATTGGGCAACTCACAACCACTGGTAACTTTAGCTCCAAGGAATTCAGTGCCTACTTCTGGCCTGTGTGGGTACCCACACATACATAGCCACAGACATATAAATAAAAATGTTTTTAAAAATCTAAAAAAAAAGAGAGAGAAAGAGAGAATTTGAGGTTAGCATAGTTCTGAGTTCCCCTTAAGACACTGAGGCTTCGTCTCTGCCTCTTTTGCAGATTATGGGATGACCTGGACCTCTGTGTCCAGGAGCATGTCCCTGGTGCTGTGGACAGGAGGCTCTACATGGGGCCTCCTCATGGCATTAGCTCACACTGCAGAGATGCTGGGGGGAGCAAGGAGGAAACCGTATGTCTCTGGTGGCATAGCCTCAGGGGCCACCAGCACCCCCTTATGTCTTGCCAGGAAAAAGTGCCTCATGGGCAGGTGTATGACAGCTTGTAAGTGCAGCAGAAGCTAAAGGGGCGGGGAGGAGATGGTGCGAGCTGATGGGCTCAATACTGAGGAGGGAGCACGGTGGTCCGGGGTCAAGTGAAGTTCCAATAGACAGCGTTGCGTGCATCTCAGGTGTCAGAGCCCAGAAGCAGCCAGGTGCGGTGCTGAGCTGACACCTGGCACCTGCAGGGAGCCAGCCTGCCCAGGGTCAAGGTTGCATTCCCGGAGTTAGGCGTGGGCAGGAAGCCTACATGAGGGCAAGCCATGGTCGTGGTATGATTGGCATTGTGCCATCTTGAGCTCAGGTACAGTCCTGTCTGCCCAGGAAGTGCTGGTTTGATGGTGAACCCACACGTTCCCCATCCTCTTCTGTTCCCCACTGCAGCCCAGCCTTTACCTTCCCCCACCCCATCAATCCCGTGGCCTACCAGCAGATCCTGAGCCAGCAGCGGGGCCTGGGCTCAGCCTTCGGACACACGCCACCCCTGATCCAGCCTTCACCCACCTTCCTGGCCCAGCAGCCCATGGCGCTCACCTCCATCAGCACCATGCCTACCCAGCTCAGCAGCAACAGCAGCAATTGTCTAAATGATGCCAACCAGGTAGGTGGGTGCAGAGAACTGGAGGCGGCCACCGCTGCTCACCCAGCCCCTGAGGGCAGGTCACGCTATGAGCTGGTAGAGATCTCTGCACTTTGGCCTGACTGGTTTGCTGTGGAATATTAAGATGTGTTACATTCGTTTATGCTGTGGAACATTTGTTTAATGATGAAAAGATGTGTTACATTTGTTTGATTGAATAAAATTAATCTGCAGTCAGGAGGCTGAGTCAGCAACTAGCTGACAGGAAGTGGTAGGGAGGAACCACGTGTAGCTAGGCTTCTTACGTCCAGGCAGAGCAGAAGGACGCTGGTTATTTGGGAAGATTCGAGCAAGGAGGGAAGGTCAGCTATTTGCTATTCAGCCTCTCTGAGTGAGCAGAATTTCACCTCAATCTTTAAAGCCTGAATTCTAGAGAGGGGTAAAGCTCTAGATAGAGTTCCCTTTAGCGGCTATGAGAGAGTTGGTGCCTGAGGGAACAGAATTCCTGCCGGCTACAGCCCTTGCCGCAGAACAGCAGCTGATAGCTGCAGAGTTGCAGTTGCTGATTAGGACAACCGTCACTTAAGAAGCAGCCACTGAATTTATAGAACAACTCTGGTCGGTTGCTTTTAGGACAGAGGCCACGTGATGGGAAGGGCCTTACACTGAGCCAGAAGCCCTGGCCTGGGCACGGGGTAAGCCCCCACCACTCAGTCTGTCCTCTGTCCAATAAGCGTGAAGGGCTGGAAAAGCGCTTCAATGCACAGGATCCTGTGCCACACAGAAACACTACACGCCTCATGTGAAACAAGGTATCTGGGCTCCCCTGCCTCAGCTGGGCCTGGTTGGAGGAGCAGTCCAAGAGACTCAGTTTTTGATGCTTCAAAAATACAGAAGGGTGGGAAAGCTAAGGAGATAAGTCAGAGGGTGAAGAATTTCCTTTGCAAGCATGAGGACCTGAGTTTGAGCCCCAGTATATCCACATTTAAAAAGCCAGGCACTGACGGGCAGTGATGGCACACGCCTTTAATCTCAGCATTCAGGAGGCAGAGGTAGGCAGATCTCTGAGTTCAAGGCCAGCCTGGTCTACAGACTGAGTTCCAGGGCAGCCCAGGGCTACAGAGAAACCCTGTCTCAAAAAATAAAAAATAAATTTAAAAATAAAAAGCCAGACATGGTGATACATGTTTGTAATTCTAGCACTAGGGAGGTGGGGACAGGTGGATCTCTGTGGCTTAGTGGCCAGCCAGCCTAGCCTAACTGGGGAGTCCTAGGTCTCAGTGAGAGACCCTCAAAAAGTGTGGGTGATGACTAAGAAACATACTTAAGCGTAACCTCTGATCTCCACATATGTGCGTGTACATGAACACAATTATACAGATGTGAACTTGCACATAACGCGTACTACACACATATGTGTACACACACATCCAAATACAGGGTTATCCTAGATGGTCTCTGTGGGCAAACTCCAGAGCCACAGCTCAGATAGAATTCAGGGGTCCTCTGCCTTGTGCCCATGTGACAGACTGTCCTCTGCCTCCTCCCCCAGAACAAGCAGAGCAGTGAGTCCGCTGTGAGCAGCACCGTGAATCCCATCACCATTCATAAGCGCAGCAAGGTCAAGACTGAGGCCGAGGGCCTGCGGCCAGCCTCCCCACTAGGACTGACACAGGTAACCTGCTGCCCACAGCCACTGTCCTTGGGCTGGGACCAGGCTGGGTCTCCTGTTTTGGCTGATGTTGGGCACTAGTGGTGAATGGATGGGAGAAAGGAAAAGAACAGACGGAGGAAGGGATGGGTGGGTGGGTGGGTGGGTGGATGGCCATCTGCAGAACTTAGAAAGTCAGAGTGTAGGTGGGCTCACAGAGCCGTGACCCTCTTGACTCAGCACCCTGCACATATGTCATCTTTATCGAATACAAATGAGTAATGAATGAATGAATGAATGTTCTACCCTTCCACCTTGCTACATGTGCTAAATGTATGGCCAAATTAATGAATGAATGCATATGTTTCCTTCCCTTCCACCTTGCTTCAGGCTACAGTTATCCCCACATACAGCCTCGGCCAAGGGACTGAGCTGCTCAAGTCCCCTGAGTGGCTCTGGTCCTTAAGGCTGCCCCCTCTCCTGGAGCTCACTGCTCACACTACATCCTTTACTACTGGTGCTCCTGAGTAAGGGGACTTGCAGACACTTGGATGCCAATTGCTGGGTCACTTCGGGTGGGAGGAAGGATAAATCCTGATGGGGAGGGTAAGGATGGAACAACTGTGGCCTGGGGCCAGCATGCGTGGGGCCAGCCTCCATGGAGAGCCCTTCGGAAGCCTTGCTGTTTGCTGTGCTCCCGGGGAGGACAGGCAGGCCATTGCTGCTCTTGGAGCAGGAGCCTGCCGCTTGACTACCAAGATCTACTGACCTTGGCTTTAGGCCTGCTAGCCCCGAGCCCTCACAGTGGCGTACTCTCCATCTATTACTCCGGAGTTCCCAGCCACCAAGGATGCTCGGGGCCTCCAGTCCCTGGCTCCCAGAATCTGCTGGCCCATCCTTTATCAGGACTGTAAACCATCAGGCATGCTCTAGGCACTTAATTTTCATGAAATATTGGGTCCTCTTATTGTCAGGCAAACAGAGGGGTTGGTGACAAACTCTTCTCCTGTCACTGACACCAGCGCCAGTCTGAACATGATGCATAGTTTCCACGAGGCTGGCCGTCATGGGGAGGGGTGTGTGTGCTGGAATTGATGAGGACAGCTCACATCCAGGGAAGATAAACATGCAGGAATGTTGAGGACAGGGAGGGGGCCAGGGATGGGTGCTTGCCAAGCACCTTGGAGTCTCACTCCCCATCTGTGGGTGGGGCCTTATTACTGCCCTATACTCTAAGAAGGCCACCCAGAGGTCTTTCTTCTTCCTGCTCAGCACCCAGAGCCCTTTAAAAACAAAACAAAACAAAACTGTTTTTCAAGGGGCTGGGAAGATGATCCAGTCAGTAAAGTGCTTGCCACATAAGCGTGAGGACCTGAGTTTGAATCCCTAGCATCCATGTAAAAAGCTGGACACGGTGACATGTACCTATAATCTCAGTGCTGGGGAGGCAGAGACAGGTGGATCCCTGGAGCTTGCCGGTCAGTCTAACTGCATCAGCAAGCTCTCGGCTCAGTGAGACCCTGTCTCACTAAAACAAAGTGGGCGGTGACTGAGGAATGACAGGTAGGGCTCTCCTCTGGCCTTCAATTCATGTATAGCAGTGTACCTGAACACACACACACACACACACACACACACAGACACACACACACAGACACACACACACAACAGACACACACACACAGACACACACACACACACACACTCACTCATGTCCATGCTGACGAGACCCTTAACCAGTCTGCACAGATAGGAATAAGGACCACGCTCTATGTCTCTCTGTCCTCTACATGCATGAGTGTGCATGCCCATGCACACACATGCACACAATCATTATACAGAGTTACATAAGGCCAATTTCATATAAGTGCCTAATGTAGCATATTCTCCCCATACCCTGATTCCCTCTACCCTCTCTCTATCGGCCCCCTTGTTCCCCTTGACAGCCTTATTTCTACTCCATGCCGTCTGCACATATAGGATTTTATGTATCTACACAGGCAAGGACTCACAAGCGAGAGAAAGGATGCAGCACTTGTCTTTCTGAGACTGATTGATTTCCTTACTGTGGTTATTTTGTTGCATCCGTCCAACTAAAATCGGGAAGACAAGAGTGTCCACTTTCCCGACTCTTGTTCAACACAGAGCTTAGAGTTTCGGCTAGCGCGGTATGATGAGAGGGGATGTAAATGGGATACAAATAGGAAGGGAAGGACTCAACGCATCCTTATTTGCAGATGACGTGACCCTATACATGCATGAGGCCCTAAAGCCTCCCCTGGAAACCTCAGAGTTGATAAACACTTGCAGCAGAATGGCAGGATGCAAATGAACACACAAAAATCTGCAGCCTTCTTATACACCAGTAACATGCAGAGAAAGAAACCAGAAGAGCAAACTGGGCAGGGTGGACAGTCCTGGGATCCCAGCACTCTGGGGGTGGAGGCAGGAGGACTGGGGAGGTAAGGCCAGCCTGGGCAGCACAGTAAATGCTTGAGCTCTATGAAGCCCTGTCTCAAATAAATGAAGAGATGGGGCCACAGGAAGACAATCCATTCACAGTCACTGCAAAGGGCTTTCCCTCACAAGGAGACAGGCTTCATGCCACGCCTGAGTAGAAAAGACAGAGTAGTGACTTTACTCTCTGCTGAAGCCCTTAAATTGCAGACTGGGAGAATCCCTGCTTTGGCCTTGGAGGACCCCACCACTGGGCCTGCTGGTGCCCAGTTCTCTTGGTGCAGTCTAAACTGAGCAGAGTGTATGGGTAGTGAAGATGTTTTCGGGTTTCTTTGTTTTGTTTGAGACAGGGTTTCTCTGTGTAGTTTTGGTGCCTGTCCTGGATCTCGCTCTGTAGACCAGGCTGGCCTTGAACTCACAGAGATCCGCCTGCCTCTGCCTCCTGAGTGCTGGGATTAAAGGAGTGCACCACCACCGCCTGGCGGAGTAGTAAAGATGTTCCCAGACATTCTTCTGTTGCACTGCTGTATTAGGAGACCTTCTGGCCTCCTCTACGGGCTTATCTCAACAGCCCCTAGCTGCTGGATACCGGGAAGTGAGGCGTTATCCTGACTGACCTCAGTGTAGCTAGTGAGCCAGCTTACATCAACATAGTGGCAGCGTTGTCCACTGCAGAGCAGGGGCATTTGTTGAGAGGTCCCTGATGGTGAACCAGGGATGCAAAATCAGAGAAGGCCTGTGTCTGTGGGCCACCATGGGAAATCCTGCACTTCTGAGGTGAGCTCACTGTCCCTAAGTGACCCGTGCCAGTAGACACTAGGGTTCTTAACACTTCCAGGACAGGCCCATCCCCGAGGGAAGCCAGGGCAGGAGCTTGAAGCACAAGTCCTGGAGGCTCTGCTTGCTGGTTCCTGCTCAGCTAGCTTTCTTATGCAGCCTAGGACCATCTGCCTTAGGCATGGTACCACCCACGGGTCCCACTACATCAATTAACAAGACAACCTCCACCACCACCCAACCCCCCCACAAACTGCCGGCAGACCGATCTGATCTAGGCTGTCCCTCAAGTGAGGCTCCTTTCTCAGGTGACTCTTAGGCTGCGTCAGGGTGACAGTTCAAGCTACCCGGAAGGGGGACACAAGTCCAGATCTAGGCTACTCCAGACCCAGGATTTGCTGTGGAGAGGAAAAGTCTCTCTCCCTGAGCCTCAGTTTCCCTGGCTGGGAGACAAGAATGAAGAGCCCGAGTTTGGAGCTGTGGCAGGGAGGCATGCCTGACAGCAGTCTATGGGGTGTGCATCCTCTCTGCAGAGTGTCCGACAGTCAGTGGCACTGTGCTGATGTGAGCTGAGTGCCCATGTGCACTTGGGGAAGAGGAAACAGTGTGAAAAATGATGATTTGGAAGGGCAAGGACTTGAAGGGGGGGTTCTCCTTTGTCCAGGCAGGACCCCCACACACTTAACAGGGTCTCCATCTCCAGTGACTCTAGGGCTCACCTGAACTACCAATAGTGGGAACCAAACCACAGAGGCAGAGGTCAGGGCCTTCCTTACTCCTACTCACATGCAAATCAGGAGGAAAGGATGCACTGGCCAGAATGAGATAGAGCAGGAAGGGCCCAGGATTGTCGCCTGCCACAAGTGGTTTCATTAGGCTGAGCTGAGGAAAGCGGGAATGAGTGTGACTCTGTGTGCATATGCTGTGTGCGCACACATTGTGCATGCATTGTGCATGTGTATATACGTGAGTATATACATTGCGTATGTGCATGTGCTTCCACACCCGTGCCAGCCTGGAGTCCTTAGTGTGAACCCCTGAGGCTAATCTCACCCTATCCCTAGGACCGGGTAGCCAGGTGTGGCTCATGTGGATGTGGTCTTCCCTCCTCCCAGGAACAGCTGGCCGATCTCAAGGAAGACCTGGACAGGGACGACTGTAAGCAGGAGGCCGAGGTGGTCATCTACGAGACCAACTGCCGCTGGGCAGACTGCAGGAAGGAGTATGACACGCAGGAGCAGCTGGTGCATGTAAGCCTCCGACCCCAGGTCCCGCCTACGGGTGCTGAGCCCCAACCACAATGGACCTAGAGCCTTCCAAGGCCCGTGCTGCAGAGAAGGGGCTGAAGGGGGAGCCCCGTCCTTTGCAAGTGGGAGGCATGGTGACCAGATGCCTTGGAATCTCCTCGCCCCACCCCAAACACATACATGGAAGTCCAGGAACATACAGAGTGTGAGAACTGGGAAACTAATGATGAAGAGGAGCCCTCCCCAACTCGGGGAGGGGGCAGCAAGACTGCCTGCCCCTGGCTGCAGTCCACACGCCCAGGAAGTTCCTTCTAGAACTAGAATCTATATTTTCAACCTCTTTGGAGTAAACGATGGGAGAGGCAATAGTCAGAGCTGTGTGCTGCATGGTCAAGCTCTTAGGTTAAAGAGGAGTGAGCAGTGCTTGGGCTGGAACTGGGCTCAAGCAAAAGGACAGAGGTGACGATGTAAACAGCGTGCTCAGTGCCTGGGGAGACAGCTGGGTCATCAGAGTGCTTGGAAGGCCTGGTGTTAGTTCCCAAGAACCCTTTTAAAAAAGGACTGGGTGTGGTATCGGATGCTTTTAATCCTAGCAGTGAGGAGGCCAAGAGAGATGCATGCCTGTGGATCTCAGGCCAACCAACTAGCCCGCCTGGTGAGTTCCAGACCACTGAGAGTGTCTGCCTCAAAAACCAAGGGGGAAATACCCAGCAGACAGAACCCCTCAGCTAGATCCTATCTTATCCAGGAAGGGCTGCTCCAGGGCTATCTCTGTGGCCCTAGGGGATCCTATCTACCTGGCCCTGGAAAGATCAGTCTGCTCTGCAAAGAGGATCTGCTTTTGCCCAGCACTGCCTCTCCGCTCTCTGGGAAGACGGATGGCAAGCCAGAGCCCCCATCCATTAGTAACAATTTGTCGCTAAGTAAGCCAATAAGAAAAAAATGAAAGGCGTAGTCAGGAAGCATTTTTCTCATTTGAAAGGCTTTATGAATGGAAACGGGAGGCTGGTAGGAGAAGGTTCTTCTGGACATCCAAAGGGCTGCTATTTTACTTGCTCCCAAGGTGGTGTTATCTATGCCTGACAGTTGGGCATGCTGCACAGGGTATCAGGCCAGTGGCTTTTCATCTTCTAGGACAAGGTGCTGCCAGAGCCTGCCACTCCGTTCTGGACAGCTGTGTGGACTATAAATGTCTTTGTCTGGAAGAGGCTACAGCACATGAGTTTGAGTGCCTTGTAAAACACAAAGTCGGGCAGTGGCGGTGCCATGTCCTTGGCTGGCCCTCCTCACTCATCTAGGCCGTTTAGCCCCAGGATCAGCCTGGCACCACGCCTTGAGCCCACAGCCAAGGGTCAGGAGCTAGCTGTAGCCTCCCTCAGAGGCAGGGCCGAGCAAACTCCATTTCCACTAGTAGGGCCTCTCCTTTGCACGTCTCTGAAGCAGGAATGTCAGTATGTGGGCCTCACTGCACACTTAGCCAGCACCTGGCGCTTGCACCTCAGGAACATCACCATAATCACCAAGTCCCCATAGGCCTGGCCCTGAGCCTCGCCTGGGGTACGTGGGCTGCCTTTAATCCTCAGTGAACTGAGGGAAGGAGCCAGAGAGATGGCTCAGTCAGACAAATGCTTGCCATGCAAACCTCAAGACCTGAGTTCTGACCCCCAGCACCCACATAAAAGGCCAAGTGGGGTGGTGCTTCATCTATAGTCCCAGCACTGGGGAAATGGAGACACAAGGACCCCTGAAGCTCACTGGCCAGCTGGCCTCGCTGAACTAGTAACCCCAGGTTCAGTGAGAGACCCTGTCTCAAAAAAATGCAGGGGAGAGTGGTGGGAGGCCAGGGCCTCCATGCACGCCTGCATTCATAAGAGCACACACCCACCAACACAAAAGAAGTATCTGGGGTGGGGGTTGGGTGCAGGGTCTCACACGTGCTAGACAAGCAGTCTACCATTGAGCTGTGTCCCCAGCACTGGCCCTTGATAGCAAATTGGAAAATGCGGACGGGACAAAGAGGTGCACTAGCTGGGAATTATCCCAGGTGTCACGTGCTCTTATGGGTCATGTGGGCGGGTCAGTGACCTCTACACACTGGATAGAATGAGCATGAGAAGGGTCTCAAATGGTGAGTGGGGGTGGGAGACACAGCTCCAGGCTGCTGACGGCAGCCACCAGAAACATCGGCTCAGATTAAACTGAGATTCATGACTTCACCACCACAAAGGATTTCAGGATCAGTCAGTAAAAAGCAGAGACGGAGTTTGTTTGTTTTTAAATGAATTCATTTATATAATCTGTTTGTGTATGTGCCACAGCAGGCTTGTGGAGGTCCGGGGACAACTTGTGGGAGTCTGTTTTCTCCCTCTGCTGCGTGGGTCCTGGGGATCAAACTCAGGTTTGTTAGGCTTGGAAGCAGCACCGAGACCCACGGGACTTTCTCACTAGCCTCCAAGTTGCAGTTTGTTAAGATGTTTTAACATAAATGTAAGCACAGAGGTTAAAAAAAAAAAAAAGAGAGGTTCTTAGGGCAAGGATGAAGACACACCCACTGTGGGTGTGGGCTTCTCTAGAGAGAGTCACACGTAAGTGTCTTTACAGTTTAGGTGACTTTCTCAGAGGATTGCTCTCTTAGGTTCCTTCTCTGTTGCTGTGATGAAATACCCAGACAAGGCAACCTCAAGGAAAAGGGTTCTTTTTCACCCACAGTCCAGGGGGCCATCCATGCTATCAGGGAAGTCTAGGTGGTCACAATGCATTCACCAAAGGGAAACAGAGGAAGGGATGCATGCTGCGGCTCCTGCTCCGTGCACACCCTTGCACCATTTATACAGTCCAGGATCCCAGTCAAAGTACGGCCTAACCAGTGGGTGGGTCTTCCTGCCTCAGTACAGTCACATGATGTCCCATCAGTCTGCCCAGGCCATCTCTCAGATGATTCTGGATTCTACCGGGTTGTCAATTAGCACTGTCCTGGTGGCTATGGAACCTGAGTGATCTCACAGGTGGATCCTGATGTTCACTGATAGACTTCCAGCTGATTTTTTTCATTGCAGACTCACTGTGAGGTTTCCAGAAAATACCTAAGAAAATAAAGCTATATTCAAGGCCATCTATGCTCAAGGTTAAATGCAGTTTGTCACTGTTTTAACATTTTCATTTGAAAGCATTATCTCCTTGTCATCAGCCTTCACAGCAAATGCTAATCATGCTGGAATTCCCAGTTACCCGACAGTGAGAGGCTTCCTCCAGACTCCCTGGTGAGAGCAGAAGCTCCTGCCGGTCCCTTTTATCTCCTAGTAGTCTTCTGTGCCTTGGGGAAGTCGGGGGAGTGCTACTTACCTTGGAGTTGCTGTAACTGCCTACCTGACAGCCAGCTCACGCAAGGGAGGATCTACTTTGGCCCACAGTTTCCGAGAGTTTGTACGTGGTCACGTGGCTCCATGCCCTTGGTGGAGCAGAGCTGTTGGCCTCGTGGCAGATAGGAAGCGGATCAAAGGTAGAGTTGGGGTTCAGGGCAGACCCCAAGGAGATGCCCCACCACCACCACCATCAACTTCCTTCAGCAAGGTCCTATCTATGCATGGATCTTCTCTGGAAAATCCTGTGGGGGTTGGGTGGGAGGGTCTCCAAGAAGACAGTTAAGAGGGGCGATTGATGGAAGGCTGAGGAAGTGACTGGATGGGTAAACGTGCTTGCCACACAAGCATGAGAGTGTGAGTTTGAACCCTCAGAACCCACATAAAAGCGAGGCACGGGAGCAGGAGTCTGTAATCCCAGGGATGCCTGGAGCGATGATGAGAGGCAGAGACAGGAGGATCCCTGGGAGCTCCTGGGCCAGCCTTGGCATATGCAGCAGCAAAGGGAGAACAAGGTGGAAGGCAGTGAGGACTGGCACCCCAGGTTGTCCATGGACCCCCACCACACGTGCACTGTGCACTCACATATGAGTGAATGCACACTCATGCCCACACGTGCACAGGTGTGAACGCGCACGTGCATACACACACACACACACACACACACACACAC
>CABHPP010122252.1:26894-48609 GCA_902168425.1 Peromyscus attwateri | reverse complement strand
AGCAGGGAACCTGTATAGATGGATTGTATAAAGCAGTGGTTCTCAACCTGTGGGTTTTGACCTCTTTGGAGCTCTCATATCAGATATCCTGCATATCAGATAGTTATATCACTATTCAAAACAGTACCAAAATTATGGTCATGAAGTAGCAATGAAATAACTTTATGGCTGGGGGTCACCACAACATGAGGAAATGTACTAAAGGGTTACAACGTTAGGAAGGTTGAGAATCACTGCTATAGAAGGAGATAAAGAGTTTCATGACAGGGGAATGGATAGTGAGGTTAGGCCAGATCATACATGGTTGCAGGGACCATGAATAGAAATTTCAGTTTTCTTTGAAGTGAATTGGGAAATCATTCAAAGAGAATATCATCATTGTCAAATTGATTGTCAAAATAGGCTTTTTGAGGCGAAGGTTACACCTTGGTTGTAGAGTGCTTGTCCAACCTTCACAGGACTCCCAGTTCAATCCCCCCAAACAACTAGACAAATAAACAGAATGATTTTAGTTTCTGGGAACAGAGTTGAGGGTAAAGTGTTTGAAATAAGAACCGCTGCTAAAAAAGATGAGATGATGAGATGATACAAAGTCTCAAGTTTATCAATGAAGTCATACAACAAAGAAAAACAACCGGAACATGAAATGTATATATTATACTTCCCTTTCTTTTCCCTATCATTCATATTTTCCCAAATATTTACTGTCAGAATGCCCTAGTGTTTGATCAGGGGAGAAAATTCAGTGTATGAACATATACAACAACAAGAGCAAAAAGAAAATTTTGAGAAGGAATGTGAATCTGCTCTAGAAGATTTCTTAAGAAATTAATTTCCTGCAGAGGAATTTTTAAGGAATTACCATTGGGGATAAATTTTAGTCATATCTGCTTTGAGAGATTTCCAAAGCAGAATCCTTCAGATATCATATACTCTTGCAATTTTCCATTATTAAAAAATTAAAAACTCACAGAAAGCATACAAAAGTGGTACAAAGCAAAAAGTTGGCAGTTACAGAGATCCTGACTAATAATATATTAAAACTAAAATGATTGAAGGCCAAAGAAATTTAATAGCACTACCCTTTGTTTAAACATTGTAGAAAAGGGGGACAGGAGAGCTAGCTTTGACTTTTGGTATAAGGACACTCTACCTACAATATTGGCTTCCATTTATTCTTCTGTACTTGGGAGGGGAATTGTATAATTAAATTCAAAGGTATATAGTTTAAGTTTTGTTGGTCTGTTGGAACTGCATACAATAGGCAAAAGCCAGCAAGTAAGCTGTGAACTAATATGAATGCAATACGCTGTCATCTAGTGACAAACAGCTCACTTGAGCCCTTGCCTTCTGGAAACTATTTTCAAGGCTGACATAAGTCTGAAGAACCTTTGCAAAAGCACTAAATAGTTTCAAAGAACTGAAATGAGCATTTCAAAGTGTTCACAGTTATATTTTGTAGTTGTTAAAATGATTAATAATGGTCTCTTTAAAAATAAAATGCTAAATTATATCTTCTTTGCAAAACAACAAATTTTCTCAGGAGTTCACCAATCCCTCTACAAACAAGCTTTCTGCAACGTCCTGGCTTGCTCATGAGACAGAATGTTGCTAAACATTAAATCAATAATGAAGCTTAGCTGAATTTAATGTGCCCCAGCTTGCACCTCTTTCTTTGCCTCTACAGAAAACAGGCTCTCAAAGTATCTTTTTTACTTTATTTGTAGTCATTAATGTGGGGCTGTATCATTTTCGTAGAAATCCTGTTAGATTCCAATCATTTGTTGCTACTAAGTAGCCATTAATGGTTACCTTTATGTAAATATTGGCTTTGGTTCCTGCAGGCTCCGGAAACAGTATCTTTGCTCCTGTGGAAGTAATACCTGAGAAAGAACTAGACTGTCCAAGTGACAAGGGAGGTCCTATCAGCCTCACATGGGTTGACTGCCTTGCCTTTGAGGCTCTCAATGCTTGGTTTAAAGCCACTCACTACCATGCATAGCCCTGTACTGAACAGAAGGGGGCAATATTTACCAAGAAAATTCAGCCAGTGACTTCTTGTAAAAAACACTTGGGAACCCTTTTAACATTTTTTAAAGATAAAAAGTTATTTGCCTTCTGACATTGCATTGGACATATGTACATACAAGGCACAAAGAAGAAATAGTGAAAAGCTCAAAGTGTCAAATATCTTGGGCAATATGTCATAGACTTTTACTGCTAGATACAGTTGGTTAGGATGAGTTTTTCCAAACAGTATACTGTACCCAGTATAACTTGGGTTTGTTATTTCACCTTGTTGATAAAATACAGTCCATGGGAAGTCTCTCACACGATGGACTTTGAGTGTTTCTTACAGTAAAAGGGAGTTTTACTCTTAAGTAAGTTATTGCTGATAGATAGTCCATGGTTTTGCTTTCCATGAGTCCAGTTACCCAACATTTGGAAAACAGATTTTAAATACCTCATTCCAATATAATGCTATACTTGTTCTATTTTATTACAGTTGATGTTTATTTCTCACTGGGCCTAGTTTATAAACTAATCTGAAGTATAGATATGTATATTTAAGAGATCTCATAGTATTTGTGGTTTTAGTATTATCTGGGCATTACCAGAATATCTTAGAAGGCATTACACATGGATAAGAGGAGACTACATTATAAATAAATAATGCCTTGGCTGCCATACTTCCAATGACACTGTTTTTCTGCTTCAGATTTCTTCTAGACCTGTTATGGAAAAGAGAAATAATAACAATGAAATCTTTACACTTACCCAGCAAAGGTCGTGACAAGTTTAGTTGGACATAGTAAACATATTAGATACTATTTATTATTTGAGAACACAATGTATACAAATGACCATATGTATGTGTGTAACTCTACTTGCAACATAGTGAGTACCCAGTGCAACAGAATTAACATCTGCACAGCTGAGTTTTTGTTCCTCTGATAAAAATAAGCATGCCAATCATTCTAGGTAGGTAGATCTGTGCTCATGCTATTACAGGAGTCATGGAACTCTAGCTTGCATCTCCAGAATAGAAAGCATGGTATGCTTTGTGAGACAAGGTGTCACTATGTAGTCTATGGTATCAGACTCAGTATGCAGCCAAGAAATTTGTGGTGATCTTTCTGACTCTGCACCTTAAGTGCTGTGATTACAGGTGTGAACCACCTTTGTTTTTTTCCCCCACTCTTTCCTTTCCCCACAAATCTTAATTTACAGTAAAAATCCCCACTTCAACTACTGAACTATTTTATTTCATCCCTCAACCTACAAGAACATTTCTGTGAGGACTTTGGAAGGAGGAGAAAAGAGAGGAGGGAGGGGTGTGGAATATTCCTTTACACTGTGTGAATAGATGTTGCTGTGATTGGTTTAATAAAGAAGCTGACTGGCCAATAGCTGAACAAGATGAAGTTAGGCATGAAAGTCAAACAGAGAATGCTGGGAAGAAATGCTGGGCAGATTTAGGAGAGTTACTGGCAGAGGCAGGGAGATGCAAGATGGGCATGCCCACACTGAGAAAAGGTACCAAGCCACATGGCAAAACGTAGAAAAGAAATATGGGTTAATAGAAAAATGTAAGAGTTAGTTAGTAACAAGCCAGAGCTATTGGCTGAGCATTTACAATTAATATTAAGTTTCTGAGTGATTATTTGGGAGAGGTCACTGGCACAGGAAAACCCCGCCTACAGGGGGAGGAGAAGGAGGAAAGGAAATGGCTTGGACAAAGAACGTTCTGTGGAGGACAAGACATCAGTATGGAGGATGGATTTGGACTATTTTTTTTTTTTTGAAGCTGGAACCAAAAGAGCAGGAAAGTTTCTTGACGCACCCCTCACATGTACTGATCTCTTTTAGTGCACTTACCCAAAACCCTTTGGGTTATTTTTCCCCTTGCCTCCTCTATTTGTGTTTCCCTTCTTTTCAGTCAAACATCTGCTCTGTTCCTTGCTTTGTTTAATTATTACATGTTGAAAATACAATATGTTCCTTAATTTCTTAACTAAAATATAATTTAAGAATTAGTATAGTCTGGAGTTAATTTGAAATTTGCTTATTTATGATATAGTCTCCCTAGGTATCAAGGTTCCCTGAAATTATAATCCTTCTATTGTTGTTGATGTTGGCTTTTTCACCCTTTTGGCTCTGTGTTCTTTTGAGGGACCTGCCACTAGGCTCCCAAATAAATCACACATGGAGGCTTCTTCTTTCTTATGAATACCCAGCCTTAGTTTGACTTATTTCTAGCTAGCTTTTCTTAACTTAAATTATCCTGTCTACCTCTTGTCTCTGGGCTTTTTCCTTTTCTTACTTCTGTATATCTTACTTTCACTCTTACTCCATGGCTGGCTATGTGGCTGGGTGGCTGACCCCTAGTGTCCTCCTCCTTCTCTTGCTTCCCAGACTTCTCTGGGAAGTTATCTCTGCCTGCAAGCCCCACCTATCCTTTATCCTGCCTTGCTATTGGCCATTCAGGTCTTTATTAGACCAATCAGGTGTTTAAGACAGGCAAAGTAAGACAGCTTCACAGAGTTAAGCAAATGCAACATAAAGGAATGCAACACATCATTGCATCATCAATAGCATAAACAAATTATAACACATCTTAAAAATATTTTATAACACTTCTAACTCTTGAGAAGTTATAGTGATACTTATTTGTTTTAAATGTGAATTTATTCTTTTCTATTTCTGATGCGTGGTGTTGTAAAAGAATTTCCTTTAAATTAATAGTCTCTTACAATTGCAAATTTAATGTATGTTATAATAATATTCTAGAAGTTTTTTAAAGCAACTGTTTAGAAACTTTCATAGTCTAACAAGCTCTGTATCCCCCATGTCAAGAGTGCCCCATGTAAGGTGTTCTTCTCTTTCCCTCACATTTTCCCAACCTGTAGCCATGCAGATCTTACTCTGGCCTAACACCACTTAAATCAAGTAAGTCAACACTCTCATGTTGTTATTGCAGGCAATGTGGTAGGAGGAATAAAGTTGGTTGAATATTAGGAAAGATTTATTATCATTTTTATATGATCCTCCATCAACTATGTTGACCTCAAGTATATTGGCTAAGTCTTAATCCAAATTCAGTTTAAAACTATTACTATTTGATGCTTTGGATT
This sequence comes from Peromyscus attwateri, assembly GCA_902168425.1. Taxonomy (NCBI): domain Eukaryota; kingdom Metazoa; phylum Chordata; class Mammalia; order Rodentia; family Cricetidae; genus Peromyscus; species Peromyscus attwateri. The sequence continues at coordinate 43,474 of CABHPP010122252.1, read as the reverse complement.
GGGGGTCAATCTTTTCTAGGATACAATAGGAAGACTGTCACTTAAGACAAGGCAAAGTGTGTTAAAGAACTGATACCTTTTTTTTTCTAACAGGATACTGCTATTTGCATCCATAGCTGGTTAAGGACCTCTTTTCACTGAGCTATTGAGTCAGAGCTCTATTTACTCCTTCCATTGGTTTGGACAGCTCTCTATCTCTGACATTCCTTTGCAAAAGTAGCTTTTCTCATCCTCTTTCTCTGTAGTGTCTCCTGTGAGCTGTTCTTTCTGTTGCTCTGATTATTCAGCCACCAAGAAGGCAGCTCCTCTAATTATAACAAGCAGACTTTTAGCTTCCCCCTACTCATTAGCATGATTATTAAATTCTCTACAGCTACTCCTTTCCTGAAAACACTGTTTCTGTCACACTCCCCAAAGAAATACTACTGTTATGAGGTCATTACTGACATTTAAAAAGATCAGAAGGGACTTTCCTGATTTCGTTTTTCGTGTCTTTTCAAATTAGCTTAATAATTTGAAGCCCTTCTATGAATAGAACACAGGTTACAGTGACCACCTGTGAGCCTTAGGATTCACATTGACAAACACAAAGGTGCATGCAGAACAGTGCTTCCCTTTGACTACAAGAGTGCTGAATTATTGCAAATTATTATAATTATAATAAATGCATTCACGAGGGTACTTTCATGCAGTCACTCCCTGACAAATAATGCTTCTGAATAAAATTATAAAGTTCATGAACAGTGAAAGTACAGTTTTTTCTTTCCACGGGACTCTTTGTATTGATTTTTCTTATGGTTGTCTTTGTGTGTTTGCCTGAAGCATCTCTAAGGTTAGCGGCAACTATGGAAACGCAGGCAGACAGGATGATCTGAAATAGAAAAAGAAGCAACCAATAAATTGTAGATTAAATTCATGCTGGCTGGTCTTTGGAAGAAGAAAAACAACAGTATAAATGTGCCTGATGTAATCAGATCACTTGAGCTGGCTTCTTGAAACTGTGTTATGAATTATTAATGCTGAAAAGATCTTCTACACATGTGTGTCATAGAAAAGAGGTGAAACAAATACCATATTATTATGCTTAAGTATTAAGTGCCCCCAAAGTCCCAGGTGTTTGAATATGTGCTCTACAGCTAATAGTGCTTATATCAGAGGTTGCAGGACCTTTTGGACATGAAGCTTAGCTGGTGGTCATCAGACCACAGAGGCGAAGCTTAAGGATTATAGATAGCCCTGCTTCTGGACGGGTTCTCTGCTTCTCAGCCAGCCAAGATGAGAGCCCCTTGAACTGCAAACTCTCCCTGTCAAAAGTATGTCCTATACCTGTTGCTTTCCACCATAATGGCCTGTTCCCTTTCAACTCCAAAGCTAACATGGACCCCTCTTCCCTTAAGTTTCATGTGTGCAGTAATTTGTCACAGGGATGAGAAAAACAGCTAAAACATAATCTATAGTTAAACAAAACACAAGTATATAAACATACATTTATAAATAACAAAGTGCTAAATGTTAAAATGTCAATGTTTTGATTGTGTGAATACTTTTAAAATAGATACTTGCAGGAATGTATGTAAAAAAAAAAACCAAATATCATAAATTAGAATATAAAGCATTTCTACAAAGTAGAAAAAAAAACAATATATCTTAGGAAGCCATACTGTAAATGACCCATGTACAATAGTGGGGTTTTTTTTGTTTGTTTTAGAAAAGTAGAGGGATGGGTCCAAATAAATAAAAGTAGCAAGGTAACAATCATTTCTCCCATGAAATCTTACCTTAAGTAATAAAAGAAAATGTACTGAAAAACATATTATTACTGAATTATATATTATATAATTATATACAAAATTATATTTTGAAAGAAAAACTTCATGCTTACAAAATACAGTAAGTCTATTATTTTATGTGAACAGTAAAGTTTTTTTAAAAAATGTGTATTTTTAAGCAGGCCCAGGAAATAATAATTTATTCAAAATAACAACTGAATGGAAAGCCACAGGATTAAAAAAAAAAACCTCTGATACAAAGTCTAGTGCTTATAGGACTTGAAGATACCACCACTATCCACAACATCATTCAATTCTTGATGTCACAGATTTCAGGGACAAGTAATGACTATTATTACAGTAAAGTCTTTAAAATATACATTATGGAAAAGTTAACAGTAACATGTTTGTAGGCACTGAGATCCCTGGAGCTCAAATACCTCTTCATTGGGTTTGAATAGGAAATAGCAACTACTATATTGATTTTTGTATTGTGAAAAAGCAAGTCAATATGAGTCAATTACTTGGTGCTCTAATAGTTTATTTTTCTGCATCTCACACTAAGTAACAAAGATTTATGAAAACCTTTTGCTTATGTGTATATTTTGAAAAATTGGTCACAGCTATATGATGAAGATAAAGAAAGCCCTGTGCTTTCCACTCTCCATCTTGAGCTTCCTAATAGATTCTGAACAGGGAACTGTGTCCTTTCATTCTACCCAGTGCCCTGCTGATTGTGTAACTGGTTCTGAAAAGGAGAGCTGGTTAATCTGCATTGTAAATAATCACTCTGCATGTTTTTGAATCAGGTGTCTGCAGACCTCAGTGCTACACACTGAAGACTCAGAACAATTATTCTGAAGATTACAAAATAACAAGCAAGACAATGTTACTGTGGGTCCTCTTATCATCTAGGAAGATGAGAGTATGTTATATGGAGGCAACAGAAACCATGTGAGATAAAAATCACTTTATCTTAGAATTCATTTACACCAGTGACATTCAAGAAAGGCAAACCATTATATTAAGCAAGATTCCTGAAGTTATGAGACAAATGAGTCTGTATATCTGGGAGATTTAAAGAGAATGTGACCAGGGAAAAATCACAGATTCTAATCAGTAATCACTCAGATTATAAATTTAGTGTGAGTCCTGAACAAATCCATCAATAAGGAATGAAAGGGGAAGTCACCATGTCTGACCCTTGCAGTGAACTGAGCTCAGAGGAGTTCTGTGAATTATCAAGCTGACCTCAGCAGCTTGCTCTTGTGTGAGAGACGAGAAGATGTAGGGATATCAAAGATGGGAACACTGAACTATATTACCAATAGCAAGGATTCTCAGTCCATACTCCTGTGAGCACAGAGACAACAGTAAAATACAGACAAAGCAAACAGAGAAGGAGCTTGGAGTCCTGTCCTTGCTGTGTCTTTGGCTGCCTGGGATCAACACCTGCTTTGACTTGAGTGTTCCATGGCACAGTGTTTCAGGAACCTCTCTAAGTTCTCCACACAGGATAATCTCATCAAGCTCACATCAGCAATTTGTTTGAGTACATGTGTATAGATTTTCAGCCCCACTAGTTTTTAAACTAAGGCTTCATCCCTAATAAGTAGTCACTCTTGGCATATTATAGAAATGCATACTTGCTCAAAACAATCCACACCCCTTGGGAAAAGTCTGTAATTTATGACAAAAGATATAAGGTTACACCGCATAGCAGAGCCTGGAGATTTATTCATATTCTGTTTTGCTTCTTTTTTCTCCATCAAGGAAATAATTTTCAAGTTGGCAGATCTAGAACAAACATCATTAGGAGGGAATTGAAGTACAAGATGGGTGCAGAGATAATAAGGGAGCACTTTACAGCTTTAATTTAAGCTTTCAGGTTCAGATAAATTATTTCCCAGGATATTTAAATGACTTGCAGGTGTGATCGAGTAAGTACTGCTGTTAAATTCTAAGAAAGGATGGAGAAAAGAGGAGGCTCCAGAAGTGTGGATGGGCAAATGTATTCAGCTGTCTTACAGGTAATTGTGTAGGTCAGAGGCAGCAGAAACAGAAGTTAGAGTGTATGAATGAGGCCCTAGCAAATTCCTTTTCTTTTTTTCCATATGTTCTTTTCTTTCCCTTTAGGGACATAGGGGAACAGTGTTTCATGCAGTTCAAGGTGGTTCAGATTTATTTGCTGTGTTGTTGATAATGACCTTGCATTTCTAATCGGCTTGCCTTGAGAGTACCAGAATTATAGTGAATTTCCATGTCTGGTCAATTTCTTGAGTAAGGGGCAAGCAATCTGTGAGTGGCTCCCTCTAATGCAGGTACCTACCTACATGGCTAACACTGAACCTCCAAATTTTTCCTAGGGTATGTCCTTTGCAAGGAAGGTCATGTTTGAAGTCAGCATAAATTCACTGAGAAGTAAACCCACTGCTGGACTCATTACTCAGGGACTGTAAAAACAACTACAATAACATCTAAAATCAATGTGACTTAACTTTTACTTCTCTCAGGTTTTCATGGGTGGTCTGGCTTCCCTTTTAAGTGTCACCCCCATTCTAGAACTCAAGATGGCCAAAGTGCCACCCATCAGAGCACTGCCAATTATAGAAACAATGTCAAAGAGAGGCCACTTGGGAAAAGGAAAAGGCTTTCTCATTGTGTTCACATAAAAGTAATACCTGCACCTGCGCACATGTGATTGACCTAAGAAATGACCATGCCTACTCTCAGAGGAAAGGGAAATACCCAGGAGAACTAAGAATAATGTGATTTAAAGTGGCAGTGATACCCATGATTATGCTTTTTGTAAAATGGAAGCTATAGTAGCCATCTGTAGAGATGCAAGTTTCTTCCATCATACTTCTTAAAAGTGTGAAATGCCATGCTACTTTGTTCTTGTACATCCTGTCAAATGTGATTCTAGGCTTCAGTTCTCAGTTGATGAGTAATAAAAACAAGTCTGTTTGTGGTGGGGATGAAAGAAAAAGTGGCATTTGTTTGTTTAATGCAGCACAAATGTCCAAGAATTTTTCAGCCTGCTTTGAAAATAAAACAAGATTCTCTACTTATCGTGTCATCACGAATACAGCAGAAAAATAACTTGTTCAACCTTACACTATTCCTTTAAAAGTTGTCTCTCTCCATCTGTGGTGGTTTGAATGAGAATGGCTGTAGCTGGAGTTTTCTCCAGTCCTGCCTGGCCCACAGTCAGGACAAATCTCTCTCACCCTTCAGTCCCGCAGCTGCTCAGACCCAACCGAGTAAACACACAGAGACTTATATTACTTATAAACTGTATGACCGTGGCAGGCTTCTTGCTAACTGTTCTTTTTCTTAAATCAACCTATTTCTATAAATCTATAAGTTGCCACGTGGCTCGTGGCTTACGGATATCTTAACATCTTCTCATGGCGGTGGCTGGCAGCTCTCTCTGATTCAGCCTTCCACTTGCCAGAATTCTCTCTCCTTCTCCTGCCTATACTTCCTGCCTGGCTACTGGCCAATTGGTGTTTTATTTATTAACCAATCAGAGCAACACATTTAACATACAGAACATCCCACAGCAAATGGCCCCAACAGATTTATATATTGGAATGTCTAGTCTCTAGTTGGTAGACTGTTTAGGATTGGAAGAATTATGAGTTGTGGCCTTTTTGGAGCAGAAGCATCACTGGGAGTGGACTTTAAGGTTTCAAAAGCTTATACCAGGCATATTCTCTCTCTCTCTCTCTCTCTCTCTCCCTCTCTCTCTCTCTCTCTCTGTGTGTGTGTCTCTCTCTCTCTCTCTTTCTCTCTCTCTCTCTCTGTGTCTCTCTATCTCTGTGTCTCTCTGTGTCTCTCTCTCTCTGTCTCTCTCTGTCTCTGTCTCTCTCTCTCTGTCTCTCTCTCTCTGTGTCTCTCTGTGTCTCTCTGTCTCTGTCTCTCTCTCTCTCTCTGTTTCTCTCTCTCTGTGTGTGTGTGTGTGTCTCTCTCTCTCTGTGTCTCTCTGTCTCTCTCTGTCTCTGTCTCTCTCTGTCTCTGTCTCTCTCTCTCTCTGTCTCTCTCTCTCTCTCTCTGTGTATGTCTCCTGCCTGTGGATCAGGATGTAAAGCTCTCAGCTACTGTTCCAGCACCATGCCCTGCTGGTCTTCTCCCCACCATGATGATAATGCACTAACTCCCTAAAACTGTAAGCAAGTTCCCACTAAATGCTTTCTTTTATTAGAGTTGCCTTGGTCATGGCGTCTCTTCCCAGCAAGAGAACAGTGACGAAGATATCACCTCACTCTGAAATATCTGGCTTGATCATTTAATTGGCTTTTGTCTTCAAAAGACAAAGGTCAGGGAAGGAGACTTGTTCAGACAACATCTGTTCTAACTCTTGCCCCATCATTACCTCTGAGGCAAAAGGCTTGGCAAATTTTTAAGAGCAGGAAACACAATGAGAATAAAATACAAGCCTGACTCTCCGCAAATTGTCCTTAACAATATTCCAAAATGATACATGTGATGACTGTGATGACTAATCTTGGTTGTTCGCTTGACTGCATCTAGAACCAACTAAAAACCCAAGTAGCTGGACACATGGGGACAGATTTTCTTGAGTTCAGAATTTGAGGTGAGAAGACCCACCTTAAATATGAACCACGTCTCTTGGAGGTAGGCTACGTAAAGGGACGTAGAAGAAGGAAACTTTTGCTTTTTGTTTGTTTACCCCCAGTCTCAAAGGCAAGTTCATCTGTTCTGCTGCTGAGACATTACTATCATCAGAACCCACTTTTTCAGGATTCCAGTTGAAGTGAGGTATTCAGTCTTGTGGACTGAACTGCTAGAGTCTTGGCCTTTCCATCAGGAGACAACCATTGAACTAACTGAACCACAAACCACTAACCTACTGTAATAAATCCCCTTTTAGTATATATGTGTGTGTGTGTCTGTGTGTGTGTGTGTGTGTGTGTGTGTGTGTGTTCTATTAGTTCTGTTCTTCTAAAGAATACTGACTAATAAAATGATTAAATGAAATTCAAGTAGAATCAAATGCAGTAGCTGACAGTAAGTCTGTAATTAATTGTAGTTACTAATTCAAACTAATGTTGATTAACCATGTTTCCATAGTTAAAATTTACTCAACTTGCCTTTTTGTGCTGCCCATGGGTCCATATGGTGTTGCTCTTGATTCCCATCATAACTTAAAGGAAAACTCACACAATGTCTGGAGCCCTTGACATCCTGCAGATGAAGGAGAAGGATGCCCTCTAATTCCTTGCCACAGGTGCCCTCTGCACCTATCCAGCAGTTCCTCCACTGAAGACTGGAGTGCCCAGCCAGCCACTGAGGACTGGTCAGCAGTTTCCAGAGCGCAAGCCACCAAGTGGGCTAGAGCCACCACAGAGTGGTCCTGGGCTGTTCATCAGACACATGAGCAAAGGAAAAGAAGGTAGAAGGAAAATAAAGTTCCAAAAGCTGAAGAAAAAAGATTAAGCAGGCCTTCCAACACAATAGGACCAGCACACACACACACATAGGAACTCACAGAGACTGAAGCGGCATGCACAGGGTCTGCAGGGGTCTGCACCAGCTCTGTCCAGGCATTGAGAGAGGAAGGGGCACATGCCCCCATCCCTAACACAGAAACTATCTCCTACTGAGAACCACTTGTAAATGAAAATGTAGTTTTCTTCAAAGGATTCTCACTGGGGAGACAAACTATGCCTCAGGGCAGGCTGCACTCCCAGCAGTAGATGGCCAACAACAACAACAAAACTCAATGGCATCTTTGAAGACTCTTTGTCCCATAATGTTGTGGCAGAGCTTTTAACCAAATTATCATATTTTTATTTTATTTTCTCTCTGTAATATAGGGGTCTGTGTGTCAGTATGTACGCCTAAGTGAAGGTGCTGGTAGAGGTGAAAGGAGTCAGGAAAATCAGAACCAGTGAGTAGTGAAGAAATTTTCTTTGTAATACTTTTTCTTAAAGTATTCTTTTATCTAAAAGATGTTTATTTTTCCTTGAAGTTTTAAGTTTGATGGTCCTCTTGCTACTGATATTAAATATAGTACAAGGAAAAGTAAGCCCCGATTTTTCTGCATTTTATGATTTACGAAAGAAATTAAATACAGAATTCTATAACTGTAGAATTAGAACAGCATTCATTGTTAACTATGGAAATACTTATAATTTATGAATTTGAATCATTAAATGGTTTATCTGTCCAGTAAAACACTAATAAACTGTTCTAAAAGTAGAGTGAGTAGGTAGATACTATGGGAAGATGTTTGTAAATTTAAAAACACTGTGGTGTTACTTTGTAGATGTATCCATTTGGACTGGAATCCACAACTCTGAGTTTGATTGGTTGTACTTTTCTGTAATGGCCTCCATCTGCTGCAAAGTGAAGTTTCCTTGTTGAGGGGTGAGAACTACATTTATCTGAGGATATAAGAACAAATATTTAAAATGTAGTTAGGGATAACTCTGATTTATTCAATTGTAGGTGGTTGTAGGTTATCTTCTAAGATCCTTGACTTCACTAGTCCTGGATAGTTAGCATAATTTCTCTCTTGCTGAGCAGGATAGTCATAAATTTTCACCAACACAATTCTCTAACCCTGAGCTGAACAAGGACAACAACAATAGCTACAGTAAAGGGGACAGGGAAACGCCCATAAGGTCTCAATACTACACAAAGAACTACAGGCAAGTAAGGAATGCTGAGAGTGGGAGAAATGGTCTTTCCCAGGGAAGAGCACACCAAGTGATTATCCAGTACCAAACAGTGATCACATACATACAGGAAACATTATACAAATATAACTGGAAAAGGTTATAGTCATGTCTTTAGGAATATATATGTACACACATATGTGCATGCAACAACAGTTAACAAAAAAGAGGCCATTAATTTGAAATAGAGCAAAGAAGTCTGTAAGGGGGGGTTGGAGGGAGGAAAGGAAGTAGGAAATGATATTATAATCTCAAAACATCAGTTAAAAACCACTGTGGTGCAACATTGTATGATCACATTTATATTTTTGGGTAGTTTCATGAATGTATTTATTTTTAAGGGCACAGGTGATTTCTAGAGGGGTATAGTAATGTTGACTCTTGTTATTTCCTGGGAGTGAACATGGAAAACTCATTGAGAAATGGTCTTCTTATCCGACTGTGAGATAGAAGTTTTAGCACTCTATTTCTAATGTGTGATATAAATTTTGGTTTTGGCATTCCTGTGATTTTTGTAATTTGTGCCCTGTGTGAACACAGTGTCTATTGTGCAGCAAGCAATAGAATCCTATCTTCAAGCAATCAAGATATGTTCATCATAATTTAATGTTGGTCTTTTAAAGAATTTGTTCCAATAATTATGTTCACAATATAATAAAATGTATGACAATACTGAACTGAGAAAAAACAGGGCAGGAAATGGGTCAAAATAATGGTTTATCCATGAAAAAAAAAAAGATTAATCAATTTGCTGAAGTTGTTAGAGAGAGATTGTTATAAGCACTATGCTCCAGAGGTTAAGAAAAACTGGCAAACATTCCCAGCTTTAAGACAATTGCAATAATATTCTTGTGTTAAGAACTAAGAACAATTTTTATTTGTATTCTTCAAAATGATATTGTTTTGAAGTAATAATCATATTGTTATTAAGAAAATTTTTCCATTCATTTTACATACCAATCAAAGATCCCCCTCTTCCCTACTCCCATACACCCCAGGCTCCCCCTTCCAACTCCACCCCACAAGAAGGCAAAGCCTCCATGAGGAGGCACATCCAGTAGAAGCAAGTCCAAGCCCCTCCCCCTGCCTCAAGGCTGTACAAGGTGTCCCATCATAGGTAGTGGGCTCCAAAAAGCCAACTCATGAACCAGGAATGGATTCTAATCCAACTACCAGGGGGCCCCCCAAGCAGATCAAGCTACACAACTGTCTGGCCATGCAGGGGGCCCAGCCCAGTCCCATGCAGGCTCCACAGCCATTGATCCAACTTTCATGAGTTCCCACTAGTTTTGTTTGGTTGTCTCTGCAGGTTTCCCCATTATGATCTTGATGTACTTGCTCATAGAATCCCTCTTCTCTCTCTTTGACTGGACTCCTGAAGCTCTGCCTGGTCATGGCTGTGGATCTCTGCATCTGCTTCCATCAGTCCCTGGAGAAAAGCTCTGTGATGACAGTTAGGGTATTCACCGATCTGATCTCAGGGACAAGCCAGTTCAGTTTGGGCACCCTCTCCACTATTTCTAGTAGTCCAAGTTGGGGTCATCCTTGTGGAATCCTGGCAACTTCCCTAGCACCTGGTTTCTCGCTATCTCCATGATGTCTCCTTCTATCATGGTATCTATTTCACTGCTTTCCCACTCTATCCCTGTTCCAGCTGGACCATTCCACTCCTTTATGTTCTCATCCTCCATCCCATACCCTCCATTGTCCACCATTCATCCCCAGTTTACTCATGGAGATCTCATCTATTTCCTCTTCCCAGGGCGATCCATGTATCCCACTTTGGGTCTTCCTTGTTAGATAGCTTCTCTGAAGATGTAGGTTGTAGTCTGGTTATCCTTTGCTTTACATCTAGTATTCACTTATAAGTGAGTACATACCATGATTGTCCTTCTGAGTGTGGGTTACCTCACTCAGGATGATATTTTCTAGTTCTATCCATTTGCCTGTAAATTTCCTGATGACATTGTTTTTCTCTGCTTAGTAGTACTCCACTGTGTATATGTACCACATTTTCTTAATCCATTCTTCAGTTTAGAGGCATCTAGGTTATTTCCAGGTTCTGGCTATTACAAATAATGCTGATATGAACATAGTTGAGCATATGTCCTTGTGGTATGATTGAGCATTCCTTGGGTATATGCCTAAGAGTGGTATAGCTGGGTCTTGAGAAGATTGATTGCCAATTTTCTAAGAAACCGCCATACTGATTTCCAAAGTGGCTGTACAAATTTGTGCTCTCACCAACAGTGTAGGAGTGTTCCCCTTGCTCCACATCCTCTCCAACATAAGCTGTCTTCAGTGTTTTTTATCTTAGCCATTCTGTCAAGTGTAAGATTGTATCTTAGAGTCATTTTGATTTGCATTTCCCTGATGACTAAGGATGTTGAGCAATTCCTTAGATGTCTTTTGGCCATTTGAGATTCTTCCTTTGAGAATTCTCTATTTAGCTCGGTAGCCCATTTTTTAATTGGATCGTTTGTTATTTTGATGTCTGGTTTCTTGAGTTCTGTATATATTTTGGAGATCAGCCCTCTGTCAGATGTGGGGTTGGTAAAGATCTTTCCCCATTCTGTAGGCTGTCTTTTTGTCTTATTTACTGTGTCCTTTGCTTTACAGAAGCTTCTTAGTTTCAGGAGGTCACATTTATTAATTGTTTCTCTCAGTGTCTGTGTTACTGGTGTTATGTTTAGGAAGTGGTCTCCTGTGCCAATATGTTCAAGACTACTTCCTACTTTCTCTTCTATCAGGTTCAGTGTAACTGGATTTATGTTGAGGTCTCTGATCCACTTGGATTCCAGTTTTGTGCATGGAAATAGATATAGATCTATTTGCAATCTTCTACATGTTGACATCCAGTTATGCTAGCACCATTTGTTGAAGATGCGATCTTTTTACGATTGTACAATTTTGGCTTCTTTGTCAAAAATCAGGTGTTCATAGGTGTGGGGGTTAATGTCAGGGTCTTCAATTCGATTCCATTGGTACACATGCTGGTTTTCATGCCAATCACATTTACTTATGGAGATGAAAACCAGAAATTTATCTAAGTTGAAGAAGAACTATTATTCCAAAATCTAAGTGGATTTATTTACTAAGGAGTATACCTAAAAAAAATTTAACTGTGTGTCATATTTGCTAACAAAAAATACAGTATGGATGGTTGAAACCTTGATACTTCTCAACCAAATTGTCAAAAAATGAGATAAAGAATAGTTGTTAAGCCAGGAAGTGGTGGCACACTCCTTTAATCCTAGCACTTGGGAGGCAGAGGCAGGCGGATCTCTGTGAGTTCAAGGCCATCCTGGTCTACAGAGCAAGTTCCAGGACAGCCTCCAAAGCTATACAGAGAAACCCTGTCTCAAAAACAAACAAACAAACCAACAAACAAACAAACAAACAAAAAGAATAGTTGCTGAACCCTGATCTATGAAAAATATAGAAATTTCTTGACATAGATTCTATAAAATCTAGAAGATAAAAGGAAATCTATACTGTCCTGGAAAAGTTGTGTACTGCAGTATGAATTTTATTTTCATTCTGTAGATTAGGCCTACCTGCTACCATCACTGATGACATCTTTGCCTGATTTCAGGCTCCATTTTTTATTTTATTATTTGACGTAATATGAAATGTTGACTGTTTACAAAATCACATTAAAAAGCGAGACGTGCAGTGTACTACCAAGAGAACCATGGTGTTCTTGTTCATGTGTCAGTCCTTTCTTGCTTGAATTTAATCTTGTAGCCAAAGTGTACTTAAACAACCATTTCCTCCACTCTGTTTGACCTCATATATTACTGTGTGTTCATTGTTGGTAATGACTATTTAATTTTCCCACATCTATTCCTACTCTCTAACACAATTTTTCCAGAGCTTACCAAAAAAGCTATAACTAAAATTAAAGATTTATTCAGAGTTCTCAGTTTGTTTTGCTTTTGCCAATTTTCTAACATGAAAAAACTTCACTCAAATCCCTTAGTGATCTACATTACAAATATAGTCAGCAAAAGTGCAAAACAAGCTTTAAGCACTTCCATTTTCTGAGATGATTTTTGTGAGGAATAAAGACGAGGCAGAGACCACAGAAAACAAGGAAGCAGAAAAACACTGAAAAGCATGAAGGAAATCTGCCACATTTTCATTATTTCATTTTTGTTTAGTTTTTTATATTATTTAAAATGTTTAACACTTAATACTTTGACATTGCAGTATGTATGTCAAAACTTCATTTGGAAATAACCCCCAAAATATAAACTGGAAAGTTTATGCGTTTTTGCAATGTGAGAGACAGGCTTCAGTCACCACCTCCTCCTTCTCCCAAACAGTTTCCATCTGCCTCCCTATCCTGAGTTGCTCTGTGCTGTGGAATTCTGCTGCTTCTAGAGAGGTGGCTCATTAGTAACCCTTATTATCTTGGCTTTGGCTTTAGAAGTGTCATGCAGCCTCGCAGAATTCTCATCTATGGAGAAAATGCATTCCTCTTTCAATTTCTGCAATATTTAAATGGGCATTTGACCACAGTATGCAAACAGGGAATTGGAGGAGATCAGCGGAGTCTGCAAATGTCTATGCAAATTTTTGTGTTGGGTGTGTTGTGGCAAGATGATTTCTGCTATTTAGACTTTCACTATTTCATTGATTGTTAATATATAGGAAATGAATTATTAATGTGTGTTTTAATATTCTACCAATAGTAGTTAGTAGACACAAAGTTTAGGCATGTGAAAGGTGGTTCTAAAGATAACTGGAAAACAGAATATGCAAAAGAGTTATAAATGTGAAAAATGTAAAGGGTGTTTTAGATAAAGTAATGTGAGAGAATAAGAATGAGACAGGAGAGAAACAAAGGGAGAAAGTGGGACTTGACTCATCAAATATTTAGACCAACAGTAGAGTTAAGACAGAGTGATGCTGGACAAAACCATACAGACCAGTGATGATTTAAAAGGCTATCAACACGACAAAATTGGATAAAGAATAGGATTATAGCACAAGTGACTTTTCTTGATTAAAGGAAAATGATTATTAAACAAATCGTAGTAGAATAACTAGGCTCTCTGATAGTATTATAGTTATACCCTAAATTAATTATGTAGAAAAGTAAGTTCAGTGAAATTTTTACATAAAGCCATAAAAAGAATAAAATAAAATGAGATGACATAAAAAATTAGTATAGTCAGAAGTTTCCCTGTGTCCTGGCTGGCCGGTGGTCAGGACAAATCTCTCCCACTCACGTCCCTCAAGTAAGCACACAGAGGCTTATATTAATTATAACTGCTTGGCCATTAGCTGAGGCTTATTACTGACTAGCTCTTACACTTAATTTAACCCATAATTCTTATACATGTTTAGCCATGTGGCTTGGTACCTTTTCTCAGTTCTGCCTTCACATCTTGCTTCCTCTATGTCTGGCTGGTGACTCCTGACTCAGCCCTTTCTCTTCCCAGAATTCTCTTAGTCTGCTCACCCTGCCTATACTTCCTATCTGACTGCTGGCCAGTCAGTGTTTTATTAAACCAGTGTACAAAAGCATTATCCCATAGCAAATTGGCATTGAGAAGTACTGTGGAGTGCTCAGCCCCAAATGAGACACACATATCACTTCCCTTCCTAGCAAGGCTCAGGGATCCTCACAAAAGAGTGTCAAAAGCCAAGGTAGTTGATGTCAACAAGGAGACACTGTTTCCCAAGCACAACAGTACAGTCATACCTATGAGTTTGCAGTGATTGTGACAGTACATACAAGCCCTACACAATCACCAGACCCACATAGTCCCAGCACAGAGAAGAAAAGATGGGTACAAATCCCACCATTAGCTGAGGAGCTGTTTGGAGGAGTCAGGGTTTTTTTTTTTTTTTTTTTTTTTTTGTTTGGTTGGGTTTTTTTTGGTTTTGTTTTGTTTTTTAAATAATATGACCCTTAGTAGTTTGGCCACACACTGGTCTAGATCAACCTCCGAGGACTAACTAGGCAATACATTCAGGACTTGAAAAGAAAGAAAACAAAACAGATGAAATCTCAAAGTTGGGTGGGAAAGGATGAGAGAATAAAAAGAGTGGATATGGGCAGAGTCTGGAGGTGAATACATTGTATGAAATTCTCAAAGAACTAAATAATAATTTTTTAAAATGAGAAGTATATTCCAAATTAAACAACAAAGCCACATAACTAGTTATAAAAATGCTAAGAATGAATGTAAAATTTAGCAATAACAAAATGTGTGGCAAAAGTAACCACATTTTTTTAATCTTGGGGAAAATACTTATAACTTACTTAAATGTTAATGTAGAAGCAAAGCCTATAAATAAATAGGACCAATAGCACAGCAGAAAAATAAGCAGAGAAACGGATACTACACCCCCAAATAAATAAATGAATAAAATGCTTATAAACAATGATGCTTAATTTCTTATTTGAGGAGAGAGGCACATTAAACATATATTAACTTTGTAATGATCACTGATTTAATCATCAAAGACTTAAACAGTTGTCAATGTAAAGAAATACAAAATATTAGCTGTTATTGTATGAATTGCCAGTAATATGTTTATGTAGAAAGTGGGATTCTGTAACACACATCCAAATTGATAAATGTGTGTTCTTTTGCCTAGAAATTCTACTTTTAGGAATTTATTTAGTATATTCTTTATTTGACTATTTAGTATCCCAAAATGCAGTTCATGATGAGAGCTATGAATATGGAGGTCACTTAAATTATGCTAAATACATACAAGTGGCTGTTATTTAGCAATTGAAAATAACAATGAGATTTGCACATAACTCACATAAAAAATGTCTTAGTTACTGTTCTACTGCTACAAAGAGACACATGACCAAGAAAATCCTAATAAAGGATGACATTTAATTGGGCGCTTGCTTACAGTTTCAGGGGTTTAGTCCATTATCATCATGGCAAAGTCAAGCATAAAAGAAAGGGATTATGGATTCTTCTTCCATGGCTCAGGAAAGCCACTGAGGACAGGTATGTGTCAGGAGTATCTCTGCATGGAGGCTCAGAAAGGCCAATGCATGAGAAGCTGTGAAGTTGTAACCTAGATTATGTTGAAGACTCCGAGATGCTGTGGGGTACCTGCCAAGGAGAGCTGCAGAAAGGCATAGAGCAAAAAGTATGTTTCAGCAAAGGCAAATCCATAGCCAGAATAGTTATCTACTTCATAAGGGCAAAGTGTTATCTTTTCCACAAAGGACACGGTTCAGTGTAGTCAGCCTGCCACTGGGTCACTGGGTGGCTGTCAGCCTGGGAAGTGGTGCCGTATCTGGGGTTCTGGGGGCTCACTTACAGTTTCAGAGGCTTAGTCCATTATCATCATGGTGGGGAGCATGGCGGCAGGCAGACAAGGAACTCTAGAGGTAGCTAAGACCTACATCCTAATCCACAGGCCAAGAGAGAAAGAGTCTGGGCCTGACATGGGCTTTTGAAACCTCAAAGCCCACCACCAGTGACACACTTCCTCCAACAAGGCCACACCCCTTAATCCTTCTCAAATCATGCCACTCACTGATGATGAAGCATTCAAATATAAGAGCCTATGGGGGCCTTTTCATATTCAAACAACCACGGAAGATAAGATTATAATCATAGAGTGAGAAACATTGACGTAGCTACAAAAAGTGAAGAGGGTATTTAGAGTATACTGCCATTGGGAGGGGAGAGAAAATAAAAATAATTACATTTCCACACTACATACCCGTTTATACGTGGAGACTGTCTCTGAAATTAGCAGCCAGCATTAGTTCTCTGCAAAGAGCAGGTGGCTGTGGGCTGCAATGAGAGAGGATTGTTTTTACTTTACATTTCAGCTTTGCTGTCGTGGGAATCACCTACTTTTCAGAAAAAAATTCTAACACAGTGTTTAAGGGAAAGGAAATCGGTTCTAGGGAGATGTTTATGATTACAGCCACTGTCAGGTGCGAGCGTATAGACAAGTGCCAAAGCTTTGTGCACGCTAACTCTGCATTTGGAGCCCTTTGGGAAATGGTGATTGAATAAGGGTCGCCACTGGGACTTGATTTGAAAGAGAGTGTGTGTGTTTGTGTGTGTGTGTGTGTGTGTGTGTGTGTGTGTGTGTGTGTGTGTGT
>CABHPP010122252.1:0-26884 GCA_902168425.1 Peromyscus attwateri | reverse complement strand
TGTGTGTGTGTGTGTGTGTGTGTGTGTGTGTGTGTGTGTGTGTGTGTGTGATTCTCTCATATTCTACTCAGAGCTGGTTTTTGTTTCGAAGCTTTGAGATGGAGGGCAGGATGCCCGGGAAAGTCTTCAAAGGACTGGGCTGTTCCCTGCACAGGGGACTGGAAGCCTGTAGCTGTTTTCATCGCTGGGATTCTAAATGTGAACATGCACTGCTGCAGTCAAGAAGCCTAGATCTACAGAGCTTGATGCATCTGTCCTGTATCTAAGAGATTAGGACCGCATCTTCATCAGAGGAGCCTCCTTTTCGTGGGAGCACCATCTTCCCAGTTTATACAGACACTTCCAAAGTCCTGAGTTCTGTGAGTTTACATAAAAACTATCACTCTCAGTCTACCAGGAGAGGGGAGAATAAATTATGGATATGCCAAAAGCTACAAACTCAGGGTTTTTAACACAATGTTTAAGAGAAAGAAACTGAGTTCTTTTTTTTTTTCATTTTTCTTTATTAAGAAATTTTCTACTCACTCCACATACCATCCACAGATCCCCCCTCCTCCCTCTTCCCACCTCCTAGCCCTTTTTCCCAAGCCACCCCATATCCCCACATCCCCCAAATCGAGGTCTCCCATGGGGAGTCAGCAGAGCCCAGCACATTGAGCCTAGGCAGGTCCAAGCCCCTTCCCACCACACCAAGGCTGTGCAAGGTATCATACCACAGGCACCGGGTTCCAGAAGGCTGCCCATAGACCAGGGACAGATCCCGATCCCCCTGCCTGGGTGACCTCCAGACAGTTCGAGCCAAACAACCGTGTTCCGTATCCAGAGGGCCTAGCCCAGTCCCATGGGTGCTCCACAGCCACCAGTCCACAGTTCATGGGCTTCCACTAGTGTGGCTGGTCATCTCTGCACGTCCTCCCATCATGATCTCAATGTCCCTCGCCTGCAGTATTTCTCCTCTCTCTCATCAGCTGGATTCCTGGAGCTCAGCCTGGTGCCTGGCTGTGGATCTCTGTATCTGCCTCCATCTGTCACTGGACAAAGGCTCTATGATGACAGCTAGGTTATTTGCTAGGTTGGTCACCAGAGTAGACCGGTCCAGGCACCTTCTGGACCACTGCCAGCAGACCAAGGTGGGGTCAACCTTGTGGATTCCTGAGAGCCTCCCCAGCACCCTGCCTCTTCCTATTCCCATGATGTCCTCATCTATCATGGTATCTTCCTCCCTGCCCTCCCACTCTGTCCCTGTTCCAGTTTGACCTTTCTCATCCCCAACTCCTCACCCTCTGCCACCCCCCAACACTCAGTCCACTCATGTAGATCTCATCCACTTCTCCTTCACAGGGTCATCCATGTGTCCCTCCTAGGGTCTTTCCCTGTTAGCTAGCCTCTCTGGAGTTGTGGGTTGCAGTCTGGCCATCCCTTCCCTCACATTTAGTATCCACTTATGAGTGAGTACATACTATGTTTGTCCTTCTGAGTCTGGGTTACCTCACTCAAGATGATATTTTCTAGTTCCATCTATTTGCCTGCAAATTTCATGGTATCATTGAAGAAACTGAGTTCTACGGAGATGTTTGTGACTACAACCACTGTCAGGTGCGAATGTCAATGTCAAAGATGGCTGCCTGGCTTTGTGCATGCTAACTCTGCGTTTGGAGCCCTTTGGGAAATGGTGATGAATAAGGATCTACACTGGGACTTGATTTGAAAGACTGTGTGTGTGTGTGTGTGTGTGTGTGTGTGTGTGTGTGTGTGCAAACTCAGGGTTTTCCTCCTCTTCATTCTGGAGGGTCTAAGGGGGAAACTGCATAAAACCCAAGGAGCTGAAGAACCTAGGCAATATATCAAAGTAAGACTTTCAGCTTTGAAACTCTTTCAGAAAATCTGTTTTCATCTTCAGCTTTTTCCATTTCCTGCTCATGAACTTCGGAGTCACGCGCTGAATTTTTCCAACTCTTTTCTCTTTTGTTTCCTTCTGACTCTCTTCCTTCCTTCTTTCATCAAAATGCAACAACCTTACCATTCATTTCTTCAGTGTCAACTTTATTCAGGAGAAAAAAACGTGAACATAAACACATAACTAATATTTTAATAAATGTGCTGTTATGCTTTTTATATAATATATTTACATTAAAATAGGCATGTCTGGAGGTTTAATAATTTAGCCTAAAGTGTTTGTATAGCATGTGGTGGACTATTTCAAAGGGGTGTTCACAAACAAGATTTCCCATGAAACTCAAATCCATCCTACAGCAGGGATTTTCATGTACATGTACACTGTTGCCACATTGAGGCTCTAAGGTTAGGAGCTTCCCCAGGGTTACACAGTAAGCGTAGAGTAAGGACTACTGACTCCAATTTCTGCTTCCTAGTTGCCATATCTAACATATCAAGAAATAGATGTCAGCTATATGTGTGCACATGATTGCAACATTGAAGTGCCCAGTGGACACATATACTGTGGCATTCAAGAGGCAAAGGTGAATGCAGAGATGGGGATAAAGATTCTATTGAAAATTAAGATTCCTGGGCTATTACTCTCTACTAAATGAGAGGAAGAAACTCAAATGCATAAAACTTTGTAGGAATCTGTTCTTACTCTTTGAATATTGATGCCTGACATTAAGATCCCAAAGTGTTTCTGCTTCTGGTATGAGCTCTTACAGGATTGCTTCTTTGGCGTGCTATCCAAGGCTTTCCACAACACTGTCCTCAGCAAGATTCCCTATTTGGTTCATTACTGGGTTCAAATGGATCCCTGTGTCAAGTCTGAAGACGGCATTACTCCAGTTGCCTAATGCTTCATAGGATTTCATGAGCAGGTACTGTTTTCTCCTTCCTCTGGCTTCATCATACCCTTTTCTGTGTTTTTTTTTTTTTTTCTGGGTCTTTTGATAGAAGCACAGTGAACTAGTTGCACACGGATGGTTCATGCCTCAGAACTTTCTTTATACTGTTTTATAATAAGCCTCTCTTCCCTAATCCCAAAGCCTGGATGATGATTTTTCCTTTACCTATACTTTCATCCATTGAGAATGTTATATGACTGGAATCAGTCCATATTATCTTGAGTTATATTTGATATCCGTAGCATAGTGGAAGGTTTTTTAACATCATTGAGAATAATTTACCATGTATGTATGGTTCAGGGTGATCTGTTCTACTCTACATGTACATGTGATAACTTCTTTTGAGAGATCTTTGTTGCTTTGAAAAATTCAACTTCTAATATATGTCATTCTCTTAATCTATCTGTCTCAATTGTGTTACTAGACATAGAATGAATGTGGTCTCTAATGTCTAATGTACTCTATGTCTTCTAAGTTATAAGTCCAAAGTCATAATCAGAAAAGGTTATCAAGATATGACTATATGATTTCAAAGCCATATACTTGTTATCACCCTGGTTTGTTTGCTTAGAGGAAAAAACATGATGGTAGGTTGGACAGAAAGAAGAAAATGTTTCCCTCTTTTATTTCTAGAAGAATGCATATAGATATGCACAAAATAAAAATAACATCAGATGTCATATCAGAATATTTCATCCATTATTGCAAGGACAGATAGCAAAACAAGCATGTTCACATGGCATCTCTTCTGCAAAAGGCAAAAAAAAAGCTTGCAAGGGAACTCATAGAGTTATGTAATACTTTCAGGTGAATATGAATCTATCCTTGAATCTATATTAAATATCATTGGATGTTAAAGTGCATTGGTTCTTGATTTGCATGTATATGAAATATTATATAATTTAATTACTATACAGAAATGGTATTGACTGGGAGAATTTAGTGTTCATGTCTTGAGGCTATTTAATGGAGGCAAACAGGTTCTCGGCTGTGTGATATCAGCATCTGAACTGTGTTATAGCAGTAGGTCTCAGGTATCTGCTTAAAGCTACCTTAATTGTGACAGGCTAAAGAGCAAGTGACCTTTGCAGGAATGAACAGCATACTAACTGCATCAAATGACTTGTGTTTTATCTGCTAGGACAGATGTTACACTGTGCTGGCATTTGCAGAAATGCACAAATAATTTCAACTATGGTTGTTAATTTGCAGGAGAATTTCTATTACCCAGTGCTTTGGTGTGATAAATCTTATCGACGCTCTTGTTCTCACAGGCTTTTGTCAACATTTCCTGAGATACACGCAGGAATTTTTTGTTCTTGGGAAAGGTCACCTCATGATGACTAATAATGTATCCACACGGTGAAGATGATTTGTGGTGGCCACACATTACCAAACCAACTGCCAGTTTCAGCAAAAGTAGTCAAGTAAGTTTAGAGCTAAGGACAACCAAGGGGTAAAAAGAAGGGGTGGTTTACAGAAGTCTTTGTGTAGCCTGTCATATGGGCAAGGCAGAGGGGATTTTATCTCTCCAGTTTCTTTCAAATCCAGTCATCATAATCTTTTTCATTTTGAAGTATTTTTGTCTTCTTTTTCTCTAGCTGTCTATCACCAGAATGAAAGGCACATGTTTCTGAAGCTGTATTTGACACTGTGTTCCTATCCAAGAATAGCACTGAAGAGAGTTTCCTAAGATCCACATGAAAAAAATACAAAGATTAATATAACACTTGAATTATAAAGTACAAGCAAAATTCCCCCTATAAAATCATTTTGTTATAGAAAGTTTTAAAAATAAAGTAGAAGGAAGACATCCCACATTGCACAATTATGTATTCTGAAGATCTCTCTTCAGTTTCCCACTCCTACTTACTTTTGCATCTTTTGCTAACGGACTTTTTTTTTTTAATCTAGTGGACTTTGAAGTAAACATTCAAACATCATGTCACTTCTTTCAGAATTAATATCTTTCTTTAACATAAGAATTTTAAAGTATATTGACAGTACCATGATCATACCTAACAGATTATTAATAATTTTAATGGACTAACACCTAGTGCATGCTTATACATTCCAATTCTCACAAAATATATCTTTATAGTTGATGTGAATTTGAAAACAATTATAGATGTCACATTTGATTGAGAGCTGTCCTAATCTTCTTCTAATTTGGAATACTTCCTATCTCCCTGCTCTCTTTAAATGCCTTTGCATCTTACCGTTAATTATTCGTCATGTACAACTTTGCAAATCTGGTTGATTGATATTTTTGTGGGTTCATTAGCATACTGATTTAGGCTTATTTGCTGTGCATAGTGACTGGCCCTTAAAACTTGATTAGACTCAGGGATGGAGGCTTCTTATTGGCGTGTGGTTCTACATCACAATAAAAGACATCTACTGTCTGATTTTCTCACATTTCATGATATTAAGATTGGTCAGGAAATTCAGTTTAATCCGTCTCCTATAATGTTGCTATCATTATAACACTTACCAGTTTTAGCAACCATTCTTGATTGTTGTCTACATTGTGCTAGAGTTTGAGAAAAGGGACATTTTCAAATTATACCTTCTCTACTTCTTATTTAAATTTCTGGTATACCTATTTCTCAAATACTAGTATGTCATTTTACTTGCCATAAAAAAATAACTGTTATTCAAAATAATGGCAATGACTTTATAATACAAAGCAAGAAATAGACAAGCAAATTTTTAGTATTTCTTTTTTGAAAACAAATATAACAATGATTCAATTCAATTATGAGGAACACATGACAGTCTTCTGAAAAGGAATCGCCACTATTTAGGATGTAAAATATGAATTTGTGATGCTAGGAGTTTGGAAATGTAGGAATAAATATAATATTGGGTAGTATTTTGTCTGTTAAAATTTTGATCAATGCTCAATATAAATTCTCACCAGATTATAAAATATATGAAGATAGAATTTTTTAAATCCATTTGACTTGCAAAATCTAGAATTATGTTTGGCATATTGTATATTCTAGGTCAATATCTCGCATATCAATTCTGAATTATGAGTGAGGTAATTTCAAGAAGTGATTTAGTTAAAAGCAAGCATATCAAGAAAAAAAGAGAATGGTAGAGACAATCTGCTCTACTTATCTGGAGCAACAGCTCAACACTATGACTCGTTAGAAATGACTGTATGTGAACTACCATATATGAAGTTTAGTGGCTTCAAATTGTTTACTTGCTACTCTTGCCAATAAAACACAGACATCTCTTGGTCTAACAATCAGTGACAAAGTTTTTATTTCCCCTTTTAACAACTTTCAGTGAGTAACAACCTCATACTGGGTGTCCTCCATATTTACAAATACCTGTTAAATGCAAAAACCTTTGAATTTAATGAGTTTTCTGATAAAATGCATACCAAGTTGTGATCTCTATGGAATAGAAGTAAATACTCTTGGTATTTTAAGATTTCTGATTTATAGTGAATATCACTCACTGTTATTTTATTAATTATAATATTATTAAGATAAAGATAAGTATATCTGAAAGTTGAAAACAGAGTCTTAAAGATCTTGCAATCCCATATTTTTTTTATTAAAAAAACAAATTTATGAATGTTTGTCTGCTCTACCTTCTGTCATAACTCCTTTTTCTCTTCTGGGGCTATTATTTAACAGATAATGTTCAGTTTCTCCTTTAGTGAGTTCACAGAAGTGCAACATCAACAGTTACATATATTTGGCTCCCACACTCATTCACACATACAAACCATCATCACCAAACACTATCATTCTAACTTTACCACATATTATGGGTCTACCTTTCATATATCTGAAGTCAAGTTCTGAATAGAATCCCAAAGTAGGTTCAGTAGATCCCACACAATTTACTTCTGGTAATATTATCATTTTCTCATCTCTCAAGCTTAAAATCATGCTGCCACTCTATATCCTCTATCCATTTGCAATTACCTATGATTAATCAGTACATTCCATGGGCTCGACTTCCTTAATCTCTTGGAATGGTCTTTTCTGTTACATCACGATGGTTCCTTCTCATATACTTTTCTGATAACTGATCATTATAACTTTTTTACTGCTCTTTAGCTTTTCCTATTCCAATCAATTCTATCTATTAATGCCAGATCAATCTTCCTAATGCAGAACTTTAAGTGGATAAGCTTCCTGTTCACAGAGCTCAATAGTTATTACCGGATACTGCTCTGATACTGCTCTGATACTGTCTTGGCATTTGCTACTGAATCCTTTATAACATATGACCTTGTAGCTCTAAGTGAGTTATTTTCCACTTCACAAATATACTCCAGTATTTTCTGTCTCTCTTTCCTTGGCTCTGCTTCTCTCCAACTGGAATGCTTCCTTCCCACACAACTCTTTTCAAAGCATCTTTGTCCACAAATTCCTAATCTCTCTAGATGCAAAAATGCCACATTCTTCCAGGAAACTATCTTCCTTATCCCTTCCTCATTTTGAACTATTCTTATCTTCTGAGTTCCAACAGCATTTTTGATACTTGTCATAAATAATTATGATACATGAGTTTATAATGTTACAGCTTTCTTTAGGAATGATATTATCACAGATAGGTGTGTGTGGTGAGTAATGTTCAGACCTCCAGTGAATGTCTGAAAGTGCACAGTCCTGAGTCTTATACATAGCAGTTTTCTTTCTATCTAGGTTATAGAATTTATACATAATATTAATTTGTATTTCTTGTTCATGCTCTCATGCCTTTTTTGTATCACAGTTCTTGTGATTTGGAGTCATTATTAAGTACAATAATGACTTGAGCACAAGGCCTGCAGTACAATGTCAGTTAATATGAAACCAGGCTTAAAAAAACAGTATGAACATTTGGGACAAAGGAAAAAGTCACCTTCTGAGAAAGTGGAATGGGACAATGCACTTTTCACCATGATAATCAGAACGTGTTGTTGTTGTTATTATTATTATTTTACAGTAACTGAGACCATGGGAACAGAAGCTGCATATAATGGGAGACTACAGTTTTTATTATATATCTCCTTTAAGAAAGATACCATATTTTTAGATATTTTTATGCATTTTATCCCTTCCACATAAAATATGGCACAGGACTTTGTGCAATTTTCTTTAATAAGTTGTGGTAATTCAGAAAAAAAATCGCTATGATTTTATATTGACCGAAATAGCCATGTTCATGTAGCCACTGTGCTGTTTTCATTTGAGTGTTATCAGGCACTCATCTGTATAGAACAGTTAAATCAATAGATGACAATGCTGAATGCAAGAACGTCATAAAGGAAAGGAACCATATACAATTTTAATTAAGCTTTCATTAATGCATTCTTACTAAATAATGATGAACACAATCTATGGTATTGATTTTGAAAATTCAACAGATAAGGAAGGGTATATTCAATCAAACAAAATGTTTTCAGATAGTGTAATCTAATAAGCAATTCTTTTGTTGGGAGTAAGGGCAAGGCCTCATCACTTGTATTTTTCTTCTGTCACTTCTTTGTCTTCTATTCTTCTACTGACTCTTGCTCAGAATGATGGGCCTCAGACTCTGCTAGATCCTTTCTAGACAGATTTGTGTTCTGTCTATTCTATTCCCTAAAACAAATGCTCTAGACAGTTTAGACTGTCAAAAGTAAGAGTCCATTATTGTTCTTGGGTAATACAATTAAGGTGATGTCACTGCACCAGGATTCCTTTGAGTTCAAGTTATACTGCTGTGCCCCTTCCCAGTCCATCATGGAGTTTATATAATAAAGAGCTCAGAAAATGAAAATCTCTGAAGTTCTGCTGTAAAATATACAACATTTACTTTACAAAATGTCTTAGTAATTTGAACTAGCTCTCAGAGTAGTTAGACTCTTGATAGGCTTAAAATCAACAATCTCATTCTGGTCTATGATGAGAAGGTTGAGTTCTGTTCATCCACTGTATATTTTGGGAAAGGAGAATGAAGTAAATTTGTCAAAGCTTGATGATGCAAGCATGATATAAATCAAAGCAGGGACAACCCTACTCTGTTCAGAAGAACGCTTTTTCCTTACTGACTTCACCCTGATGAGTCATTAGCCTCTTAGTAAAACACGGACTTTCTGAGCCTCAAGCTCTTCTTATATTACCCAAGAAAACCCAACTATATTGTATAAAATGATGACATGGCAACTCCATGGTATGGTTTGTTGGGGGGCATGGTTATTGTAGATATGAGAGAACAGCCAGAGGCATCTGGAAGAGCTCAGCGCAGAGAGAGAATGTAGACATGGCCAGCAGACTGGAACTGGCCAGGGCTATGTGTGGGAGAAGAGAATAGCAGTGGATAGAGAATAAAGAAAACCTAGGGAGTGAAGAAGGAGCAGAAAGAGAAAGGCGGAGACAGAGAGAGACAGAGAAAATAGCCAAAATAGCAGAGTTATCAGGATAATCATTAGCGGAGGAAGGAAGCCCATGAGATAGAGGGACTTCAGGATAGGGAAGGAGGTGAGAGGGGCTGTCATGCTAGCAAGGACTTTGAAATGTTTAACAGGTATGTATGAAACTGAGGAAGCCCAGAGGCCAACATGAGCATTTATATGCTAATAGGCACCATAGGTAGCCCTGTGTGGCTTCTGCCAGAGGTAAGGGAAATGACACTTTTGGTAGATGGGAACCAGTTTCACAAGTTCCTGAGGAATATTGGCTTTTGTCTAACTGCCAGAAATCTTCCTATAATCCAGGTTGAGACCATTTCTGGACATTTAGACTGCATTTTGGAGTTTGGGGAATTAGAGTTTTCTTTGAACCTAACATTAACATATAGATCACACCTTTGAAAAGGATAGTGAGATCCCGTCTTTGCGTACATTTTGTTTGCTTCTAAACTGTGCAGTAAGATTTTTTTTTCTCACTACACTCTCGCAAGGTGAGAGGATGTGATTCAAAGGTAGAATTCTTGCTTTAAAAGCATGCTTAGACTCTATCCCCAGAAAGGTGCTCCTACCAAGATGTGCTAGCTCAAACTAAAACAAGCAGGTCAACCAATCAAAACCAGAAGCTTCAAAATTGTGAGCCAAAATAAAACATTTTTCCTTATTGGTTAATTATCTCATGTATTTATCACAGAAATAGAAGTCTGTTGGGGTTCAGGTAGTCTAAAGTTCCTTTCTCAGGCACAATCCCTGGTCCAGATGTGGCCAGGTAACTGATGAAAATTGAAGGCACCAGATAAGGCCTAGAAAGAATGTCTTCTGGGGGAAAAAAAAAAAAAGGCAACAAAGGCAGGGGAGTGTGGAAGGAGGAGTTCAGATAAGGTAGTCAGGGAGACTCTTGCTCAAGCTATGGAAACAATGCATGAACAGCAGGGGGAAAAATAACTGTTCATCCGTAAAGTGAACCCAGAGTCTTGTGCCTCTTTCTACCATTATATTCCTTTCCAAGGCCCCGTGATGCACAGGACTGAACTGGCAGTCGCAAAAATCTAACAGAGCTTAATAGAAGACTTTTGCTATTGGTAATTTGTTTAATTTTGTTCAGTTACATTTATGAAAAGATCTCCATGAAGATGAGAAAGTGGGAGACACAGATAGGGGAGACCTCAGCTTATATAGGCCACTTAAAACCATAGGACTGGATAAAACAGCCAGTGCTTCCACATTTACCTTTTTATTACCCAGCTGCAGTAAAAGTGGATCAGGTACATTGAGTAACTCTTACTAAATTACATTCCATGGTAGTTTGAAGTTATCTATGTCACTTTATTGACATGATTATAGCTGGGAAGAGAGTAATGAAACATGCCTCAAAAAATACATGGTTTAGTCATGGGTTGATTTAGGCCTCACTAGTAACTTTGTAACTGCATATTTTCTATGCGTAGCTTCACTTAATGTTGTTCTTTATCAGATTGAAAAGAAGACATGAGTTTTATCATTTTAATTTACTTTGATTGTGTTCCATTACCATTTTGTCTCTGATCTATCCAAAGCCAATTGATTTCCAATAAAGAACAGAGTTTTCTTTAATTTTTAAATCCATCTAATTAATTGCTTTAATTACAAACTTAACAGAGTTGCAGAGGGTGCTTCATTTAAAGTTTATTCTTAACTAAAGAAAATATAAGAGAACAAATACAGAAAACAGTCTCTTATTGCTAATAGGTTCTTTCTTTTTTAACAGAACGTAGTGTTTCATTCTTAAGTCCCATTTTTACTAATATTCTTAAAAATACATATTGATATCTTTTTGATAAACATTGAGATAAACATGATGATCTGACTTGAAGTTATTTTTTTTTTATTTTTGGAAGAGTAAATCCTGATTTGAAAATTCTGCTGTCTGCACATCACTGTTCTATCATTTCATCTCTCTCCTTATTTCTCACAGTCTGTTCCTCTCGTAATTTATCTCTGTTTAACCTTGCACAGGAGAGTCATTTTGTACTTAAGCAGAAGGAAACTGAGGAACTGGAGATAGCATTCCCATTTTCCACTGCCATCACTTCTGAGCACCCTTCCCCACCCCCAACTGGAACAATCGTCTTTTAACTTTCTGTACTTACTTACCATTTAAAGCCTTGCAACTTTGTTGCATAGCATGAGCAAAAACACTTGAAGAAACAGGATCCTTGTGTTATCCTGATTACAGACTTCTAGACCAACCAGCCAATGACCCTTGCCAGTGCTCTGGGGTCTTGGGGCTACAGGTATCTAAGGAGAGATAAGGTACAGGTGCTACTGAGAACACGAGCACTTACGAACCCTTAGCATTGCTCTCTATAACAGGTGATGGGATTCATAATGACATTTCGTTCATGTATCATAAGGATTTCTGCCATATTCACTCCCCATTATTCCTTCCTGCTAGTCCCCTTTTAGGTAATTTCTGTTGTTTCAGTTTCTATCCCTCTGCCTCTTAGTTATACCAGAATATCTAAGATTTTCTCGAAAATTCTCCGTAAGTATAAATTTCTTCATTGTGTAAGTGCAAAATCTAATGTAAAGCTACATAGCTTCCATTCCCAGTTGCTGTTCTAAATTAAAGAAGTTCACTAAGAAATATACATTTTAGATCTCTTTTGGTGTGCATTGTAGTTTTTATTTGCATGTTCATTAAAATAAAGTTCATAAAATTTAAATAAGATTTCCTAACTTAATTCATGTTATCATATGAACACTAATGAATATAAAAACATTTCCTTGAAATGTAGAAAAGAAATATTGCTGAGAGCTCACACCATGTAAAGGAGTCTTTAAATAGCATCTTAGAGTTGAAAATTAGGAGTTGCATGTATCAGTTACTGTTCTATTGCTGTGATGAAACA
Source organism: Peromyscus attwateri (assembly GCA_902168425.1). Taxonomy (NCBI): domain Eukaryota; kingdom Metazoa; phylum Chordata; class Mammalia; order Rodentia; family Cricetidae; genus Peromyscus; species Peromyscus attwateri. Next base: position 14,741 of record CABHPP010122252.1, on the reverse strand, counting down.
CCATCACCAAGGCAACTTGAAATGTGATCCTAGTTAGCCTTATTAAATAAAAACTCAGAGTCAAAAAAGAGGTTGAAAGCTGAAAGTTCAGAGAAGCAGAGCAGCCAGCCACTAGAGAGTTCTTATCTCTACAAAATTTCAGACGGGATAGGGCATCAGGTCTCTATGAATCTTCAAACTAAATGGGCCCAGATCCTGTCTCTACCCACCTTATATTCCTGTTTCCACCTCCCTAGTACTGGGATTAAAGGTGTGTGCCACCCAAGTGCTGGGATCAATGACTTGAGCCTCCTGGGATGTCCTGGGATCAAAGGTTTGAGTCTCCCAAGTGCTGGGGATCAAAGGTGTACACCACCACTGCCTGGCTCTGTTTCTGTTTTAGACTGGTTCAATCTCGTGTAACCCACAGTGACCTTGAACTCCTGATCTTCCTGTTTCCTTCCCCCAAGTGCTGGGATTAAAGGTGTGTGCCACCACTGCCGGGCCCCTCTGGTTAAGTAGTGGATAGCTCCACCCTCTGACAGGCAGGCAAGCTTTACTTGTCAGAACACGAACAAATATCATACAACAACAACTTATAAATAAACTTATAATAAAGCACTGGGAGCTTGCTTACAGTTTCTGATGGTTAGTCATGATGTTCATGGTGGGGAAGTGGTGGCAGGCAAGCAGGCATGGTGCTGGAGCAGTAGCTGAGAGCTCACATCTGATCTACAAATTGCAGGTAGAGAGAGAGAGACTGGGCCTAGTGTGGGCTTTTAAAACCCTAAAGCCCATCTCCCAGTGACACAGTTCTGCCAATGAGGGCAAGCCTCCTAATCCTTACTAAACAGTTCCTTTCACTGGAATCAAACATATAAACGTATGGGGTCTTTTCTCATTCACACCATCACAGCATCTTGTATAGGTTTCAATTATAACAGAAAAGTAGAAACTTGCTTTTAATGTAAAAGTATCCTTTTAAAGTTGCCCTTCAGTTTCTAGAAGGTAGGTGTAGAATCATGGAATCCAGGAACTAAATTAGTTTCCTCAAAAGCGAAAGACCAGCATGGGTCTGGTTGTCAGACCAAAGTCTGGTTTGAAGTAATAGTTGAGCCAGTTTCCTGGCAGAGGATAAAGAGTTCAATAAGACCCTTCTTCCTCCCACCTCTTTACAAAGACCTTTTATTTTTTTTTAAAGTTAAAATTCTCCTTTGATGCTGTCCTACTTTATCATAACATCAGATCAGCTTTGGGCCAGCTCCCCCCTTGCTCATATGGTGTCTAATATTTCTCATCATTGGATTGCCAATGGGATTTGAAACTCACGCAGCACAGCACACAGTGAACACCGAGGCTAGTGATCACATTAGGCTTTGCTGATAGCTACAATATCAAGTAAGGCCATCAGGTATGCTATAGCATGAAAACATTTGATGTGATATGTTGATTTTCTGTTAGATCTGAGTAAATAACAAAATGGTAGGGCACAGCTCTGACTGGCTTTATAATCCTGGCTACCTCATGCATGCAGCAGAGGCAGTTGGAATAAGTCCTTAGGTGGGCATTCTGTCCGAGAGGCAGACACTACCTTCTTGTCAGCCCAGAATTTGCACACTTGGCAAGCCCAGACATTGCCAGCTAGTCTGCAATTGTTGGAGATGCTATCAAAACAAAACAAACAAAAACCTGGTGATTAATTCCATTTCATTTCTGGCAGCTGAAATTTCCATTAAACTCTCAATTTTTGTTGTTTCTTACTCAAGCACTTTGTTTTTCTCTCTCATATTATAAGAAGATTAGTGAGTGGGCTGGGGAAATGCCTTTGCAGTTACGATTGCCTCTTTCTGTAGAGCAGATCTAACACCTTCTTCTGGCCTTGGGGGCACCTTCACCTCCATGCTTATACCCAATACAAGCACACACATACACATAAGAATGAAATAAATATTTTTAAAGGGAAATTGGTGACAGAATTAGCTAGATTATTGATAGTTATAAAAATAGATGAGCCTGTAGAGTTTGAGAAATAAAGACATGAGGAATATTTTGTTGCAACAAATTAGAAGTAACAAAAGCAGCACTTTTATTTTGAAAAAAATATTTTTGAAGTTACAAAAACTCATTAAATCAAAACTTTACCAACCTACTCTGAGATATTAATCGTCAGAAATAGCTTAAGAAAAAAAAATAAAAAAGAACATTGATGGAGTATGTGGGCTGGGAAACCTTGAGTAGAAAAATATATCTAATGCAAAATAGAAATAACTATTAACTTGATCTGGTTTTTTTTTTTTTTGTACTTGACCTTATATAAAGGCCAAGAAGCAATTAAGTCAATATTTTTTAAATCAAAAGCTAATTTTTTATAATATTTTTTACTGTTATAATGTAAATATACAGATAACAGAAGAATTAGAGGGAAGTTTAACTTCAAAAATTATTATAATTTTTTTTTGAGACAGGGTTTCTCTGTGTAACTTTAGCACCTTTCCTGGAACTCACTCTGTAGCCCAGGCTGGCCTCAAACTCACAGAGATCCACCTGCCTCTGCCTCCCATGTGCTGGGATTATAGGCATGTACTACCACTGCCCGGCTATTATAAATTTTTAAATGGATATTGTGCATTTCTGTGCACTAAAATGTGTATTCATAGGTATACAACTGTAATTTTCTCACAGATTTACACACAGAGACTCTATCACAGAATACAAACTACTTACCTGTTCAAATTATAAACCAAATAGGAGACCCTATTTGAAATTGAATTGTCAGAGAAACAAGAACAGAATTGGGAATTCAGAGCCTCTTTCGGTCAGTAAATGTGCAGCACTTTATTGGGGGTGTCCATCTTAGAGCTTTGGCTGTGTTCCCCTTCCTTTCACACGGATTGTGACAACATTGTACTCAAAATCATGCCCGTGTTGCTTTTTGTTTGTTTGTTTCATTTTGGACAGAATATCACTATGTAGTCTGTGCCTGGAAATCACTGTGTAGAGCCAGTTGCCCTCAAACTTATAGAGATTCTCCTGCCTCTGCCTCCTGAGTGTGGAAACCACTTCTATGTTTGATTTTTTTTTTTAATCTCACAGTTTGGGGAGCTCATGACTTCAGGGAAAATTTGGCTGTTAAGTTCTTCCTCAAGGTCCCTTAAAAGACCTCAGTTAAACTCATAGGAACAGATACTACACTCTACCTTATCCAAAAGGTGAGGCGACACAGCAGATACAAATATTAACTCGAAAAGACTGTGACCGTATTCACAAGACATGAACACAAGCTCACACCGGAAACAAAGAAACAGAAAAGAAAAAAAGAAAAAAATAATCCCAGCTTGACTGAAGGAAAGTGGGTACAATGTCTCACCCCTAGTCAAGAAGCTATTCACAAATAGAGCTGTGGGGAGAGGTAAAAATCAGTTTTCCTCAATGCAGTAAACACAGGTGGTATCTACCGCACTCTAAGACATGCCCCATTGCTGTGGATATCGCTCTGTATCAATAAACACTGATTGGCCAGTGACCAGGCAGAAAGTATAGGCGGGACAAGGAGAGAGGAGAATTGAGGGAACAGGACGAAGGAGGGGGAGACACTGTCAGCCACCGCCAGGACAAGCAGCATGTAAAGATGCTGGTAAGCCACAAGCCATGTGGCAAGGTATAGATTTATAGAAATGGGTTAATTTAAGATATAAGAACAGTTAGCAAGAAGCCTGCCACGGCCATACAGTTTATAAGTAATATAAGCGTCTGAGTGATTATTTTATACGTGGGTTGTGGGACTGTGGGGCTTGGTGGGACCTGGAGAGAAACTCTCCAGCAACACCCCATGATCAGGAGTAGTTGTCTAACACAAATCAGACTCTGTGTCTCTGTGTTTTAGTGCCTTTTTTCTTTTGTAACTTTTTTTTAAGTGAGAGAAAACATTGTTTGGTGGGTAGTGGGATGGGATGCAGGATCTGGTCAGTTTGGGAAATGGGAAAGAATATGATAAAATACACTATATGAAATTCTCAAAGTATTAATCTTTTAAATTAAAAGGGATGGCAGTTAGATGAAAGCAGTTATATTTGCTTCCGCTGTGAGAATCTGATCTAAGTTTCTAACGTGAGAATTTAAACAGCTGTGGTTCTTTGGACATCTTTTTCCATCTCTCATGATACATGACCTTCGTAGCATGGATGCTCCAAGATAGCCAGGTGGTGCTATGTATTTTGGACCTTAAAGTTAACAACAACAAAAAAAAAAGCAGTATGATATTATGGTTTTGGGTTTCATTGTCTAAGTCTGTGACAATAATTTTGGAGGTTATCAAGATACGTATCAATCTAAATATACCTATCAAGCTTGTGATATGCTCAGATGTGAGGCTTAAAGTAGGTGTTCTTATGGTGAAGAAAAGGAATTTCCTCCCATTTCAGACAAAACAGAGTCTGTAGAAGAAGCCGATTCTCTTGACTTCAAAAGACTATGCCAGTTTTAGACCTGGCCTGAATGAGCAATAAGGGAACAAACTCCTCCTCAGGGCTGCCTTGTGCTGAGAGCTTCATGGTGCATTTCTCTAGGGATGAATTCCAGCTGTTGTTATTCAGACTGACTTGGTAAATTGGGACTGCTATCAAAAACAACAAAATAAATTTGACATTTTTCCCTTTTAGGAACTAAAGCTTTCAAACTGTGAAAATGTTTTATTTTTTTAAGCGAAATTAAATGGAATTCTAAATATCAGCTGTGAAATCTTTCTAGGTGCAAAGATTAATCTCAATTTTAAAGGGGATCTGGGACTCTCTTAAGGAACCCAGGTTTTTATGAATATAAATCTCTAGTGTGTGGTGTATACAGAGTTTCTTCTTTCAGTCAATAGGAAGTCTCACAAAACATAATAGAAAACGACATGACCTCCATCTATGCTTTATTCTTTTCTTCTTGAATTCAGCTCATCAACAGAGGGCCGCGGGGGTGTACCTTTAATACCCTGACTTTCTGTCTTGAGGATAAATTTGCCGATAGAAATAATAGAAAGAAATACTCTTTTCTAGGAAATCCATAGCCTCAAAAGATGAGGTAAATAAATGACTATATATGTTACACAGATTTTATGTATCCCTGTGGTACTTCACAAGTGGTTTGTTTTTCTTCACCTGTAATTTACTTTGACATCTGTGAAAGACTGTCTGAAGCATGACTAGTTGCAATTTTCTAGCTCTTACTAGTGATATAATTAAGGGATTCATAGGCATTGTAGACTTAATTGACATGTAAACAATATGCTTGTAGATGGTAAGTACAGGCTAATTTACATATCAAAAATCAGACATAAATAAGGAGCTTTTTTCTTCTTAAGTCTTTTGACAAAGTCTTTTTGATGGCTTATTTTCTTCTTATAATTATATTATCAGTGTAGGTTTGGCTTAAAATAGAAATATTTATTTTGTCCTTGGTAAGCATTCAAATCTTAGAGTGATATGTTCAAAACTGAACAGAAAGCCAATTTATATAATTTAGAAGTAAAATCAAGCAAATGAAAAAGAGTTGGATGTTTGCAGAAATAGAGAAGTTATTTGCAAAATAAATACTGTTTCTGGAAAGGAATGGTAGATGCCAAATTCTATGGTAAATTGATATCTCTTTTAGTCTATTTAAATAAGCCTGATGAATATAAGCTCTGCTCAGATTCATTCAAGGTTTCCTTATCCTTTTAAATACTGCAGTATGTGTCTATCTGGCTTCCAATCTTGCTTCTTGTCTTTAGTCTTAATGTAATATACAGTGAGACATTCAATGTTTAAGTTAGACTGTGTACCTCCTTTTCTCTAAATTCTATGCTGACTCTCCTTCTCATTAAAAGTCAAGGTCATAACAAAGGCTTGCAAGACTTCACCTGACAGCCCCTAGTGACCTCTGTCAGACTAGGGAGTTTCTTGTTGCTATGCTCCAAACACTGACCTGTAGTTTCTTGAGTCAGACAGGCAGACTCCTGCCTTAAGAACACTCTCCCATGGATAGCTCTAGGTCTTACTATGTTAACTCCTTCACGAGGTGTATAAGGACCATTCTATTTAAAACTATAGTTTAGCCCTCCCTGACCTAACCACTATCATTTTCCAGCAGAGTTTTGCCATATAGCATGGTAATGTTGTTGTTGTTGTTATACAGTATGCAAGTATGTCTGTTGTAATTATCCATCCTTCAGAAATCTTAGGATTTTTAACTCAACAAAGAAAGAGATCTTGGTCTGTTGAATGTTGCAGTCTTGCCAAGATATTTCTAAAGTTTGCTTTAAAAAATATTTTTGCAAAAAGTCAGAGATACCTCCTCACCCACTGTTAGGAGTCCCACAAAAAACCCCAAGCCAAACAACCACAACATATATGTGGAGGATCTAGCACAGAACCATGCAGGCTCCCTGATCGCTGTTTCAGTCTCTGTGAGCCCCTATGAGTCCTCCTTAGTTGATTCTATGGGCTGTGTTCTCCTGGTGTCCTCAACCCCTCTGACTCCTGCTCTTGGGACCCTTTTCCTCCTACTGGGTTGCCTCATTCAGTCTTGATATAAGAGTTTGTGCCTGGTCTTATTGCATCTTCTTATGTCACATTTGATTTATATCCCTGGGAGGCCTGCACTTTTCTGAAGGAAAACAGAGGAGCAGTGGATGTGGGGGGAGAGGGGAGGTTGTGGTGAGGGAGCTGGGAGGAGAGAGGGAGGGGAGGCTGTGGTCAGGATGTATTGTATGAGAGAAGAATAAAGAAAAGAAAAAATGTTTTGATCATATTACAATTTTAACATTTCTCCTTTCCCTTTCCTATACATATATGTATATGCCATTTTGCTCTCTCTCAAATTCATGTATTCTTTTCTCATTAATTGTTGTTGTATCCATATGTGTATATGCTTATATATTCCTAAATATATACAGATTGCTGAGTTCTATAGTGTTACTTTTATGTATGTTTTCAGGGCTGAACATTTGGTACTGGTCAACCAGCTGGTGTGGTCTTCCCTCGGGAGGATCACCTCTCCCATTCCAACTTTCCCCAGTTATAGCTCTTTGTGTAATGCTGAGGCATCATGAGCTTATTCACATCCAGTTTGGCATATTCATTGGTGTTTTCCTTGTTCAGCTCATGTTTGTGCGGTCATGTTGGTGACACTTTATAGCTGTAACTTCCGCCATAGAGGACACAATCTCCTAGAAAACTCTATTTGGCTTTTATAATTTTTCTGACACCTCTTCCACAATATTCCCCATGGAAGAGAATCCACAAACACTAATTTACTAAGCCAGCCTAGTCCCTAGAGACACTTGTCCTTCTTCCCACAGTTAAGTGTAGTCTTTGCCTCTCATCAAGAAAACTTCTCTTTGCAACAGATGGATACTGCTACCGAAAAATACAACCCATCAAAATGCAAAGTTGTGGGGCCCAGTCCCAAAGGATACGTCTAGAAAACACTGCTCCACCTAAATGTTGCTTTTTGTAAAATGTCATTAGTCTTTACACATTGTTAACTGACAAGGGAACGAAACATGAAATAATAAAATACAATGCTTTTGTTTTAAAGATTAAAATGGATTATACCTTTTAGAATCCACTAACATTTTGTGTCCTTTGCCACCTAGGGGTCTGGGACTTAGACATGTTTAAAATTCAAATAGATATATTTTATCTAATCCTTTGTAGAACCTATTGCTACTAGAACATTCTAAAGAGATTTAACCTTGAACATAGACACTCACACATCTGAGCAGGGACATGCACACATACACACACTCATGATACACTAACACACACAGATGAAATGAGTGAAGGAGGCTCAGAGATAGCAAAATCAGTGACAAAATATACATTAATAGACTGCAAGAACAATCTCAGTTAACACAATAAATTAATTAAATGATATAAATAATATTAATACACTGCACTATGGTGAAGGACATATCAAAAAGAATTAAAGTCCCCGAATACTAAGCAACATTTATTTTTTAATAAATTTCAGTTGATTTTGTATATAAAAGCAGAAATATTGAAATTAATATCAAAATTCTTCTCTGTGGTTTAGTTTTATTTTCTATGAGTTATTTCATTTAATCTCTTCAGAAAGTTGTCATTCTAGGATGAATAAATATTGTTCTACAAATACCAACATATTGTTGTCCTCATTTATAAAGTAGTCTTATAGGATTTTAATTTTTAAGCCTCAGTTCCTGGGGCAGGAGGTGTCACACTGACACTAAATAGTCCTCAAAGCTGATTAATTGACCCCTTAGCTTCCATTATTCCCTGGCCAAAAATGTCATCAGACAATATCTGAAGGCAAAGACTCCTGCATTTTGCAATTACTCAACAACCTGATGTTACCTATGTATTATAGAAGTGTCTTTATTTATGACTTACTTTGTTTTGTTACTATAAAAACTTCCTGAATCCGTTATTATTGGAACATGATGTTAGGATAAACTATTAATAGACCATGGAACTTGTATTTGGCTACAGAAAAAGATATTATCTTTGAAGTGGGAGTTGGGATTTTGTGTGAACTATTACTCAACATAAGTGACATAACTGAAAGTTTTAACCTGTAGTTATTTATAGTTTCTTATTCCAAATTCATATCCTGTTGCTCTTGACCATTATGAAACACTACCTGAAATGACCCATTGGTCTGCTTCTACCACATCACAGAAATTCAGATCATGATCTCCTTTCTCTAGGAGAGTCTCAGTCACAGTTCCATTGAATTTCTTACTCATTCACTTGATTATGACAAGGTTGGTATGACAGGGCATGTATACCCATACTTACAACAATTAGAAGGCAGAAACAGGACAATTGAGAATTTGAGGTCACCCTGGACTACATAGCATAACTCTGAGATTCTATTTCCAAAAATAAAAAGAAATAATTATGATACACATACCTTCATGACTATATTTGAATATATACATACATATATGTTTAAATCTCTTTCTTACAAGGTGTCCATTGAAGGCATATGTAAATAGATACGTTTATAGTTCTATGACCAAATTAAGTCTATAATCAATGTGGCTACAATAATCTCTAAATCATCCAATCTTGCCTCCATTCCTTTTCAATAATCTTTTTTTTCATAAGTTATATTTAATCAGCTAAGCCTTAGCCTTTTAAAAATGATCTTTAGCCTATTGCTTGGGAAGTTTTTCACATTTGCAGAGATGACTGATTTGATTCCAGGGCATTGAGGTCCAAAGTCTTATCGTAACCAAGAGTCCTAACAATCTGATACATATTTGGCTACCATTACTTTAAAACTAAATGAAAGAAGTAGTCATCGTAAGAGCCAGAACTTAGCAGCCTAATGCTCCAAATTTAATTTATATGCGTAGATAATTGCATCTATCTACATTGCTTTAAACTATCTAGAATATAAATAAAATATTTGAATATTAATGAGGCAAATTCAAGAAAGTTCATGTAAATACAGTTGCACAATTCATATCTGTATGCCCCTACATATATTTATATGTGTCTATATATTTAGCATAATTTAAATATATGTGCTATACCTTCTTCCCCAAATATCTAGGAGCTCAAAATCTAAAAATCCCAAACGTTGTCTCAGATATAGCAGGATGCACACCCAGTCGTGTTCTCTTTACGCTTCTTGAGCCTCTTTCCCAGCATTTCCAGTATTTTAATTTGTAGTCATTTGGTGTGTGGAAGCATCTGTGTTTACTCGAGACTGTGCACTCCTGAGAGATAGGGAATATCATCCTGCTTCTCTTAGTGTTTTCTCCCAGAGAAACTGCCACAGTGCTGTAAACATGATTGTTGAATAGATATTGAAGGGAATGGATCTGTCTTTTGTCAATTCCTGCTGCAGCAGGGCATGGCACGTTTTGGACTGATAGTTACTGCTTTGATGGAGTACTGACATCCTATGTACATATGCAAATGGCACAGCCTTCAACTTTGGAGTTCAGCATTCATTGTATTAAATATTAAAATGAGCTCTCTGTAGAGTACTGCCTCTTACTGTCACTTGATTAACTGCCCTATAAAGTTATTTTATAATGCCAGAGAAAGTGCTAAGTATTCAAGACATCAAAAGACTTTACTATGGGTTTTAGTGTGTAGAGGCACTTTGATTTTAAAGCTAGAATGAAATTAACTATGGAGATAGAAAAGCCAGAACACTTTTCTCACACAGTGGTCTCTCACAGAGTTTTCTATTCTCCTTTATTTATCTGAGTTATAATATAAAGACTCGGGTTTTTTTTTATTTTGCACATGTACGTAATACAATAGAATGGCTAGAGAACCTAATAAGTTTCACATATCTGTAGCATGAATTCTAATTTTTTGATGTGAGAAGTCGTGGAGGTAAGAGGTGACTTTGGCTAGCTCCTTTATGTCTCTGATCTTTCAGCATTTATCCCTATATATGACTCTGCCTTTTTGTTACTAAGACCAACTAGCATTCGTGATACACATATCCACCAACTTCATTTCTGAAACAGGCCAATTAGGAGCAACAGAAACATGATTTTCCTGTTCTTTGTTTCCAAATAACTTTTATACTGAATATTCAACCTTTTATTCTTCAATATGTTATCTCTTTTGAATCCTCGTGTGCTGGATAGTTTTATGTCAAGTTGACACAGGCTAAAGTCATCTGGGAGGAGGGAACCTCAATTAAGAAAATGCCTGCATAAGATTGTAGGCAGGCCCTTAAGGCATTTTTCTCAATTAGTGATTGATGGAGGAGGGCCCAGTCCCTTGATAGTGGTGCCATTCTTGGTATGGTGGTCCTGGGTTCTATAAGAAAGCAGTGTGAGCAAGCCATGGGGAACAAAGCAGTAAGTACATCCTCCATGGCCTCTGCAGCAACCCCTGCCTTCAGGTTCCAGCCGTGTTTGAGTTCCTGTCCTGACTTCCTACTATTATGAAAGTGTAAGCTTCAAGATCATGATGGGGAAACGTACAGAGATGACCAGCCACACTAGTGGAAAAGCATGAACTGTGGACCAACAGCTGAGGAGCCCCCATGGGACTGGACTGGGCCCTCTGGATACTCGAGACAGTTGTTTAGCTTGAACTGTTTTGTGGGGGTGGCCCTCAGGCAGGGGGATTGGGATCTGTCCTTGATGCATGAACAGGCTTTTTGGAGCCCAGTGCCTAAGGTGTGACACCTTGCATAGCTTTGGTGCAAGGGGGAGGAGGGGCTTGGACCTGCCTCAATTGAATGTGCCAGGCTCTGCTGACTCCCATAGGAGACCTTGACTTGGAGGAGATGGGAATGGGGGGTGGGTTAGGGAGGAGGGCTAGGGGATGGGGAGGGAGGAAGAAGGGTGGATCTGTGGTTGGTATGTAAGATGAATAGAAAATTTCTTAATAATAATAAAAAAACAATAAAAAGGAGAGCATTTTTATAACAGTATGAAATATAAAGGTTTATTTTCCTATTTAAATGCATAGAAATGACAGGAAAAGCCTGTAGAAGAATGGAGAGATGTCAGAAAGCTAAAGGTATAAAGAAAACCAATAAAATTCTATTAATGATGAAGTTTTTGCCAATAACTATAAGAGTGTTTTAAACGAAATATATGATCAGTAACTCAGACAAGCCATGAAGAAATGTAAAGTATGCACACCTACTTGTGAATGAGGTAAGGATAATGCCATCTGGTTCCCCCACTCCCTTACGTAAGTGATTGTTCAATTAAAAGCACATAAAGAAAGGAAAGGAAAATAAATTCCACATGAGGCAAAACACATTGTCCTATCTTAAAATCAGTGTGGCCTGGATATACTTAAGAGAAAAACTCTTTTGAGAGTATGGTTTTAGTCAAGGCTGAAAATAAAATACATGTATTTTTATGGTAGAGTTTTTGGAAGAATATCTTTGGAAAGACTATACTTTTAATGAGAACATTGGTTAATATGTGGTCTTGGCTACTAAAGAAGATGGAAAGTGATGAATTATTTCTACTTAGAGACTGAGTGTTCTGGCGCAAGTCTGTGTATATCATTCCCGAGTAAATGAGCAAGTACCACTTAGCTTCAAGAGCTTTGCAGGACGATTTCTCCTGGGTGCTTTCTTCTCTGCACGCTTACTTTGACCGATAAGCTGTCTTTTGACATTTGAGTTTACTTATTTTTCCTCCATTATGAGCAAAAAAATTATTTCTAGTGTGTAAACAATGTATTTATTATTATAAAAACGCATGTCCTAATCACTTTAGAGTTGTTACAGAGTATCCTGACTTTCTTCACTGGCTCTGATTTGTTCTCAGTAACAAGGTGTTTAAAGCCATATTTCAGGCTGACAATATGAAAATGTATTCAGCACAGTGTGGAGTGTTGGCTTGGAATGTTCATAACTCTAGAGTCAATCACTTTTAAAAATAATAAAAGTAATACTAATAATAACTATAATTACCCAGACATCCTTAGCCATAATTGTTCTATTCATATACTAGTATATATTGTATTATATATATATATTATTCATACACAAGAATAAAGTTATTTCCTGCATTTAAACTAAAAAAAAAAATGTAAGCCAAATATCAACCCCAACTCTCACCAACTTGCTTTTGGACATGGTGTTTCATCACAGCAATAGAAACCCAAACTAAGACAACTCATATCATAATTCTGGGATAACTTTTTCCTGGCTATTGTTTCCCATAGGTTTACTAAAGTCTACATTTAGACTTTAAGTTGTCACATCAACAATTTCCTTCCCCCATTGCAACAAACATATTTATTAGTCTCATGGGGTCCTTTTTTAAGACAACAGCCTCTTCATGTTTTCCCTAGTCCTGTTTATTTGAATATCTTCAGTGTTCATCCTCTATCCTTGGGATGTTTTTCCTTTCAAATTACTTCCAAAACATTTACTAAGCTCTTACTATTGGCAGAAAATGTTGGGTACTTGACATAGTTGCTTTTTGATTTAACAACCTTCTTTTTTGCTTTTTCTTACATATAATCTAAGATATTTTTGAGATTTTCTTTTTTCATCCATCTGAAGCCCCACATTCTACATTTTTGATTTGTGTACCAATTGTAGTCTTTTAGGTCAGATTATCTTTGTGAAATGCTTTGGTAATATTAGATCTGATACTAATGTTCAAATTTCCTAAAGTAACACTGTTTATTATGCACAACAAAACATTTTTATGCTCTGAGGCTTTTTGCATGTATATAGTGTGAGTGCACATGTTCACATTTGTATGTGTGTGTTCAGATGAGTGTGTAAGCCCAGAATTAAGGTAGGGTGTCTTCCTCAATTGCTTTGTACTTTACTTAGGCAGAGTCTCACACTGAATATGGGTTTCTGATTTGAGCTAGTCTAGTTAACTAGATTGCTAGGGATACTAAATTTCTGCCTCCTGAGTACTGAGATTACAGGGAACCTCCATGTCTGCCTGGTTTTCACAAGTATTTTGAGGATCTGGACTCCACTCCTCAAATTTGCATGGCAAGCACTTTTCTCATCTCCCCAGCCCCTATATTATGAAACTTCTCTATATAAAAATGATTATCAACTAATTTCTAGATAATTAATAGATTAAATTAATCCATGCAGAAAAAAGCATACCAGTTACTGTGAGGTCAAAAACTTCTCTTGGAATAATCAGGAGAAACTTTCGGGATTAAAGCAATGTTCTACATCTGTATAGGGCTTTCTATTATACAGGTATGTGCTTGTGTTTAAATTCATTGAATAGATGTAGATGTCAGTGACTGTAATGTTTATTTTACTTTTTTTTCTTTCCTGCTCCATTTCTTCAGTTCCTTTTTTATAGCTTCAGGAAAATCCACCCTTATACATCTTGTAATTTCAAAGATTATTATGTTTTCTTCTTGTATTCTTTTCCTGTTTGGAAAAAAAAAGTCCCTTCGCACTCTTAGTTTTTGAATTCTTAACTCAAGGTGTCTTCTTCTGCTATATTGCAAATATTTCATTTAATTTCGGGTTCTTGGCCATGTTCACAGTACTAGGTATGAGTTCCATTTAATGGAGTTGGTCTTAAATCCAATTTTAAAAAGAGGGTGGTGACTCTCATAACATTTGTGCCACTATGCCACCAGTATATCTTGCAGGCATGTCACTGTTATAGGTCCCAGGGTTCATAGATGGGTGAGATTTATGCTTACTCTTCTTTTCTGATCGCATGCAAAGTACCGTCCAGCACCGTGGAATTTTGTCAGTAGGGGTGAAGCTCCTAGTTGGGCACCCACTCAACTATTCCTTATTTGATAACATAAATTTTTTTCTTCAACAATTGGGACTTACCACCATGTTGTGGAGGTTAGCCAATAGTATTGGCAATAGTCAATGATGTTTGATGAAGGGCAGTCTATGGGATCCCTTTGTTCAACAACTCAGCAAAATATAATCCATTTCTGGCACTGGAAATTTTGCTTGATGACATATGATGTGCACTTGGGACATTATCTCCCCATTATATGAACTCCATCTAAATTCCTTTCATACTTGTATGTAGTTTAGGAAGCTCCTACAGTAATGGGGTTCCATGTGAATTTTCAAAAGGCCTTTAGTGTTAATTGTCCTCCTATTCTCCCCTTTACTCTGTATCCCACTTCCTCTTCATTTAATCCTTCTCTAGTTTTCTTTTTTTATCTCTTTATAATAATATTCTATTTCCCTTTACTTGGAAGTTACCCTTCTTCCCTCTGGTCCCTCTGATTACTGGGATTGAAACACATATATCTAAAAGTTTAAAAACTCACATTCACACATAAAAAAAA
>CABHPP010122251.1:0-13856 GCA_902168425.1 Peromyscus attwateri | reverse complement strand
ATATATATATATATATATATATTTCTCTTATTGAGTTCTTTCATTGATGAGTATGAAGTGATCTTTATTCTCTTGTGATTTTGGTTTGAAGTCCAGTTTGTAGATAGGAGAATAGCTATTGCTACTTGTTTCTTAGGTTTACTTGGAATATATTTTCTGTCTTTTACTCTAGGCAGTGGCTCTCTTGTATGACAATGTTTGCTTCTTTGAGGCAAAAATAAGATGGATTTTCTTTTCTAATCAAATCTGCTAGCCTTTTTTATTTGCTAATAACCTTTGTTAATGTTCAGAGTGAGTTTTTTGAGAGATGTACATTAATGCCTTTTATTTTGTTATGTTTGTGGGTTTGTGGTATTTACTTTTTAAGTCTCTTTTAATTGATTTTCCTGGTACTATTTACTTGTTTCCTGCGGCATCTTCAGTGTGTATATTCTTTTCTTTAGAACAAAATATTCCTTCCAGTATCCTCTCCGAGCTCATTTAGTGGTCATAAATCCTGCTAGGTTATTTTTATCATGGGAAGTTTTTCTCTCTCATCCAATTTTAGTAGATGATTTCTGGGGTTGATACTATCTATTGGCATCTGTGCTTTTTCACAGATTATGAAACGTCTTTCCACACCCTTTTTGCTTTAAATCTTTCCACTGAGTTATTATCAGGTGTTATTCTGTCTGCCTTCATAACTGACGTGCCCCTTCTCTCTTGCAGCTTTCAATGCTCTTTCTTTAGTCTGTGATTTAATCTTATGAGTCTGCCATGAGGAACTTCTTTTATTGTCCTATTTGGTGTTCTGTAGTCTTTTTGTACCTAAATGCATATCCTTTTTCTCTATACTTGGGAAGTTTCTTCTATGTCTTTATTGAAAATATTTTATATGTCTTTGGTGTGGTATTATTCTATGTCTATGTCCATCATTTAAAGATTTGGTCCTTTCATGACATCTCAGAGCTCTCTCTCATTCCTTTCATTGAACTTTACTGTTTGATCCAATTCTTCTACCTTGTCTTTCAGTCCTGATTCTCTGTTTTTCATATGATCCATTCTTTTGGTGAGACTTTCCACTGAGTTTTATTTTGTCTTATTGATATTTCCATTTTCAACATCATTTCAGTTTGGTTTTTCTTCAGGAAGTCTGTCTTTTCATTGAATTCTGTTTTCGAATCCTGGACTGACTCCCTTACCTCATTCAGCAATTCGTATTTGTCCATTCATCTCCTTAATCAGTATTTTTAGTGTCACAATCTTTTCAGAAAAAAAAAGGATCTTATCTCTTATCAAATGAACTGAAAACAACCCTTCACAAAGTCCATTCTGTTTTGAGCCTACCTAACAGTGGTTTTCAGTTTTCTGACATATTGTACTCTTTTTTAAAATCAGTCCTCCATGAGTGAGTCCACCTTCCCTCACACTCCTGTCCCTACTCGTATTTGAAATTTATGCTTTATCTCTTTCCCCAGTCCCTCTCCAGCTTGATTGGCTTTGGAAACCCACCTCGAGTCTTAGCTACTTCAGTCAGTAAATCTTACCCAACAGTGCTAGTATTCATAATTTTACTGTCTGAGGAAAGTATTATAGTACATATACTGTTAGTTATATATAGATATTTATGCATACTGTTTTATATAGCTCTTAATTTTTTTATTTGTTAATCATTTCTTTTCAATAGTTATATTTTTTTAAGTTCAAAGATCACATTATGATTATGTAGCAGGAATCTTAAAGAATCTTATTAATAAAAACAAATCTGGAGCCAGGTATTGGGGTGAATGCTGGAAGATCAGAGAAGCAGAACAAGCCACAGCTACCTCACCTTGCCAGTTCTTCAGCTGATCCTGTTTCCTCAGACTGGAAGCTTCTGTGTCCTCATCCCAATGGCTCTCAGCTGAACTGCTGCTTGAAAGCCTGAAGCTTAACCAGCCAAATGCTGCTAGTTTTTGGTCTTCACACCTTATATATCTTTCCTTTCTACCATCACTCCCTGGGATTAAAGGCTCACTTTCTGGGATTAAAGGTGTGTGTCACATGCCTGGCTGTTTCCAATGTGGTCTTGAACTCACAGAGATCCAGAGGGATTTCTGCCTCTGGAATGCTAGGATTAAAGGCGTGTGCTACCACTGCCTAACCTCTATGTTTAATATTGTGGCTGTTCTGTCTCTGACCCCAGATAAGTTTATTAGCATGCACAATATTTTGGGGAACACAATACCACCACATTATTATAATTTTGAATAGTATTTTCTATAGAGCTGAGTCTAGGGTAGGCAGTCACTGAATGCTTATTGGCAAATAACATAAAATAAAAGACAATCCAACAATTTAGGTCGCAATAAATCACATTAGCTTGAAGATGGCAGAATAAAAGCATCATCAAGTCCTTTACAGTGTACCAATAGAGGCTCTGTGAAGAGGACCTGGACAATTTTAATACCTATGGAATCAGTCACTTCCCAAATATTTACAGACACCCAGATGTTCTGGATGACACAGACATAACAATCGGACAGCTAAATTATATATTGTTATATTTGGACAACTAAATTAAAAGTGTTCTTCCTAAAGATAGAGCCATCATTCTTTTAACAGAACCATTTTTTATTTTTATGGATGTACAAGTCCACACAAGAATTTTTTTCCCCAGTTTGACCACCAGATGTCAGCCATTCACTATGCTGGTACTAACTTCCTTGAAGACATCTTTATGAAAAATGTACGTTTGTGGATGTCTGTTATCTGGCTTCTTCCTCTTTCATTTACTCCTGCTTTGACCATCAGACGACTACTCAGCCAGTGACCAATCAATCAATTAAAATTTTACGAAGCCAAATATCCATTGTAATCTATCTAAAAGTGGCAAGGATATCTAGGTAATTTGGGGAAAACAATTTATTAGAATATTTAAGTATTCATATATACTAACGTGAAAATAACACAAAACCTTAAACACAGGATGGAATTGGGCTATTCAATCCTAGTAATTTTGAGATCAATTAAATATTTTGAGCCTTTGTTTTAGATAATTACACTCTTCTTGCTCTTTTGGACAATTATATGGCTATAGTAGCGTTTATTTTCATATTTCTCAGGCAGGGCTCATTGCACTGCACACACTTCTGTGGACCCTCACACAACTTCCATGAGGTGAATGTCTGGATCTACTTCCATTACTGAGTTGAATATAATAAATTTAGACTTTATGTCCCTTTTAGATGGCGGGCTACCTTAGGTTTAGCAAATTTACCAAGGCTCTTAAAGAAAGAATTTTATTACCCGAGCATAGCCTGCAGTCAGTCTCGATTTGGTTATCTACTCCGCCTTCATTTTCTTCCTTTCTATCCAGATTGTTGTCTAGCACTTCTGTAGGGCTGGAGGCCTGAGGGGATGCTTATTTCCCAAGCTTCTTAAATCAGCCTGGACATCCTAAAAATAATCACATTTTCTTAACCATGAATTTGTCCAGATGTTGATACAATATGTGTGGGGAAGTTTTTGGGGAGGCTTCAAGGTAAAGTCTTACTTGTGAAAGAGTGAGCTATAAGAACTGGTGAATAAATCTGTGCAAATCCATTATCATTACATACTATAATTTCACACACACACACACACACACACACACACACACGAGTATTGCTGTATTTCTGAATCCTTCTGGTGAGAGAGACGTATGCGGCATTGTATGAAGACAGGGAGCAAGGAAGAGTAACATGCTTTACATTTTCCCAGGTATCTGACAGAGATACATTTTAAACCACATAAGAAGGATATTCTAGAAAATGAAACCAACATGAGGAAAAACAGAGCTTTGAAAAAGACACAGTGAGATAGAGGTAAAAAAGTCACCCCAACCACATACAGACTTCAGATACTATTGTGCCACTCTACTTTCTTGCCCTTGAAATTTTGAATCAATATCTACAGCTGTGTAGACACACACAGACACTCATACACAGAAATCCCATAAAAACACAAAATCAGAACCCAGAATACATAAGCAAAAGCCCTGTAAGGTTAAAAAAATAATGCACAGGTAAAGCATTATGAGACAAAATCCCTCCAAAAATACTCTTTGGTTTGGTTTGTATTGACCATCTACTACTAGGCATGGGGCCTGCCCTTAAAAGGGTTTTGTATCCTCAACGAGACCCTTGGAAAAAAGGCAGTTTTTCCTTTGCAAGCTGTTGTTAATTGGAGATAGTTTCTGGGTTGGGGAAGGGATTTGTTCCCAGTTTCCCTCTCTGATTTCTTTCTCCATTCACTTTATTTGAAGTGGGGAGCTGTTGTTCAGAGAATTGCTTCCTTGATCTCTTTCTCAGTTTGTTATTTGTTTATAGGAAGGTTACTGGCTTTTGTCTGTTAATTTTGTAGCCTGCTGCTTTCCTGAAAGTGTTTATAATAGCTGTGGGAGTTTCCAGGTGGATTTTTTTTGTATAACATATGTATATAACCATGTCTCCAAATAAAGACACTGACTTCTTATTTAGATACAGTTGGTCTCCTCCAATTGTCTTACTGATGTAGCTAAGACTTCAAGTACTGTATTGAATAGGGATGGAAAGAGTTTAAAACAAGTAATATTTCTGATTTTAGTGGAATTGTTTTGAATTTGTTTCCATTTAAGTAGATGTTGGCTGTGGGCTTGTTGTAAATATCCTTTATTATGCTGAGGAATGTCCATTGTATCCCTAGTCTCTCCAGGACTTTTATCATTAAGGGGTTTTGGATTCTGTCAAAGGCCTTCACTGCAATTTTGAGATGATCATGTGGATTTTGTCTTTCCATCTTGTATGGTGGATTACGTTTATTGATTTATGTATGTTAAACCATCCCTGGGATGAAGCCTATTTGATCATGGTGGATGATGTTTTTGTTGTGTTCTTGGATTTGGTTTACAAGTATTTTATTGAGAATTTTGTGATCTGTGTTCATAAGGGAAATTGGTTGGTAATACTCTTTGTTGGGTCTTTATGTGGTTTAGGTATGAGAGTAACTGTTGCCCCATAAAATGAATTGGGCAACGTTCCTTCAGTTTCTAGTTTTGAGGAGTATTTTTGAATATTAGGCTCAATTCTTCACTGAAAGACTGGTAGAATTCTGCACTGAATCCATCTGGTGATGGGCATTGGGGGAGTTGGTAGACATATAACTACTGCTTCTATATCGCAAGGGGTTATGGGCCAGTTTAAATTACTTATCTAATCTTTATTTAACTTTGGTGGGTGGTATATAGCAAGAAAAGTGTTCATTTCTTTTAGCTTTTCCAATTTGTTGGAGTAAAGTATGTCCTTATGCTTCTCTTGATTTCCTCAGCATCTGTTATTCTGTCCTCACTTTTGTCTCTAATTTTGTTAAGTTGCATCTCCTCTCTCTGCCTTTTAGTTAATTTGGCAAAGGGGTTGTCAATTGTAATGATTTTCTCAAAGAATCAACTCTTTGTTTCATTGATTCTTCATATTGGTTTTTCTTGTTTTTTTTTTTTTTTCTATTACATTGATTTTCAGCCTGAGTTTGAGTTTTCTTGCAGTCTATGCCTTTTGGATGTC
Organism: Peromyscus attwateri; assembly: GCA_902168425.1. Taxonomy (NCBI): domain Eukaryota; kingdom Metazoa; phylum Chordata; class Mammalia; order Rodentia; family Cricetidae; genus Peromyscus; species Peromyscus attwateri. The sequence continues at coordinate 8,319 of CABHPP010122251.1, read as the reverse complement.
ATTCTTTATGTCTTAGGGCTTTCAGGTGTTCCATTGAGTTAGAAATTGGAAACCGCTCCATTTTTTTTTTCCAGGTAGGCATTTAGTGCTGTAAACTTGCCTCTTAAAACTGCCTTCATTGTGTCCTATAAGTTTAGATATGCTGTGTTTTCATTTTCATTCAATTCTAAAAGGTTTTAAATTTCTTTTCTAAATTCTTTATCAACCCATTTCTTCCTTCGGTACTGAGTGGTTCAGTTTCCATGAGTTTGTAAGTTTTCTGCCGTTTCTTTTGCTGATATCCAGCTTTAATCCCTGGTGTTTAGATAGGATGCAGGAGGTTATTTCAATTTTCTTGTATCTGTTGAGACTTGCTTGGTGTCCAAGTATGTGGTCAGTTCTGTAGATAGTTCCATGAGTTGTTGAGAAGAAGGTGTGTTCTTTTGTGTTTGGGTGAAACATTCTGAAATATCTGCTGGGTCCATTTGATTTATGATGTCATTTGTCTCTAGCAATTCCCCACCAAGTGCAAGCAGTCCTGCAGCCCACTTATAAAATAAACGCACAGACTTTTATATTATTTAAACTGTTTGGCCTAATGGCTCAGGCTTCTAGCTATCTAGTTCTTACATCTTAAATGAACTCATTTCTATAAATCTATACCTTGCCACATGGCTCGTGGCTTACCAGTGTCTTACATGTTGGTACTCATGGCGGCGGTTGGCAGTCTTTTGACTCAGCCTTCCTGTTCCCAGAATTCCTGCCTGGCTACTGGCCAATCAGCATTTTATTCATTCACAACATACAGGACATCCCACAGCAATTCTCTGTTTAGCTTTTTGCCTTGATGGTCTGTCTATTAGCAAGAGTTGGGTATTGAAGTCAGCCACTACAACTGTTTGAGGGTCAATATGTGATTTTAGCTATAGTAGTTTCTTTTATGAACTTGAGTGCCCTTGTGTTTGATGCATAAATGTTTAGTATTGCAATGTCCTCATGGTGCATTTTCCCTTTGATGAGTATGTAGTGTCTTTCCCTATCTCTTCTGATCAGTTTTGGTTTGAAGTCTATTTTGTCAGATATTAAAATGGATACTGAAGCTTGCTTTGTAGGTCCATTTGCTTGGAATATGCTTTTCCATTCTTTTCTTCTGAGACAGTGTCTATCCTTTGTGTTAAGGTGCATTTCTTGGATGAAGCAGAAAGATAGATTGTGGTTTTTAATCTGTTTTGTTAGTTTGTGTTTTTTTTTATTGAGGAATTGAGACCATCGATGTTGAGAGTTATCAATGAGCAGTGTTTGCTTATTCCCATTCCCATTGTTTTGTTGTGGTGATGTGGGTTTTTTTTAAAAAAACTCCTTTTTTTTTTTTTTTTTTTTTGAGACAGGGTTTCTCTGTGTAGCTTTGCGCCTTTCCTGGAACTCACTTTGTAGACCAGGCTGGCCTCAAACTCACAGAGATCCGCCTGCCTCTGCCTCCCAAGTCCTGGGATTAAAGGCGTGCTCCACCAACGCCTGGCTAAAACTCCTTCTTTTGATTAGCTGGTCTGATATTTATTCCTTGTGTTTATTTGGGTGGTTAGCTTCTTCAGGTTGAAGTTTTTCTTCTAGCACCTTGTATAGGTCTATATTTGTAGATAGATATTGTTTAAATTTGGTTTCATTATGGAATGTCTTTCTTTATTGTGTTTAAAAGTTTTGCTCGGTGTAGTGGTCTGGGCAGACAGCTGTGGTTTCTTAGAGTTTGTGGAACATCCTTACAGATTGTTCTGGCTTTTGGAGTCTCCATTATGAATTCATATGTTATTCTATTGGTCTGCCTTTATGTGTTACTTGGTCTTTTCCTCTTGAAGATTTAATATTCTTTGTCCTGTACATTTAGTATTTGCCATGGGGAGTTTCATTTTAGGTCCAATCAATTTGGTGTTCTGTATTCTTCCTGTATCTTGATGGGTATCTCCTTCTTTGAGTTAGGAATTTTTCTTCTAAAGTTTGGTTAAAAAGATTTTCTGTGCATTTGACCTTGGTTTCTTCTCCTTCTGCTATTCCTATGATTCATAGATTTTTTTTTCTTTTTGTAATGTCCCATGTTTCTTGGGTTTTTTTAGATTTAACATTATCTTTGACTGAGGTATCTATTTCTTCTATCTTGTCTTCAATGCCTGAGAGTCTCTATTCCATCTCTTGTACTCTGTGAGCAAGGCTTACCTCTGAGGTTTGACTTCCTAAAGTTTTCATTTCCAGTATTATTTCAGGCTGGATTTTCTTTAGTGATTTCATTTCTACTTTCGTGTCTTAAACTATTTTCATCAGTTCCTTCCACTGTTTGTTTGCATTTTCTGACTTCATTACATGCTTTATTCATATCCTATTTAATGTCTTGAACATACTCATAATAGCTATTTTGAAGCCCCTGTCTTGTGCTTCAGCTACATCACATATCTCAGGGCCTTCTGTAGTAAAGTTCCTGGGTTATGGGGGAGACATATTGTCTTGGGTGTCAATGATTGTGTTTTTGCACTGGTATCTAGGCATCTCTGTTTAGAATGATTGTGATTCCAGGTATTAGTATCTAGTCTTGTCTTTGTTGAGTGGGTGTTTCATTTCTTGATTTCTGTTGCCCTCTCTGGATGTTAGGAATGTGTGGGGGCTGTGTGTTGCTTTGTAGGTAGTGCTTCTGAGCCCCTGCCCATTGTGATCACTGAGGGTCCCAGGCAGATTATGTTTCTAAGTATTGGGGCCTGTCAGGAAGAAATGGAGATGGCATAGAAGGGGGGCTGAAAGGGTCCTCAGGAAGAAGGAAATCTGGGCCCACTGCAAAATTTGCCAGATTCCCTAGGGAATGGAGGTAAAGTGGGAAGAAAGGTCTCTGCAAGCAGTCTGCTACAGGGCTGGGAGTGAGAGCAGGGAATTTGCAATGGAGGGCAGGAAGGAACATGCAGATTACCTACTTGATTCCTAGCCTAGTCTGGCCAGTGGGTTCCCAGGTAGAGAGCGCCTCCAGGTATTAGTGGCTGACACAGAAGAATGGGAATGGACTAGAAGGTGGGGTGGGAGGGTCCCGAGGAAGGAGGAAAGCTGGATCTGTTCAGAGGTTTGGTAGAGTCCCAGGGAATGGAGGCAGTGAGGGTGACAGTGGTCAGCTACAGGGCTGGGGATGAGACTGGAGAATTTACAGCAAGAGACAGGAAGGAGAGTGAAGGTCACCTTCCTGATTCCTGGGCTGGCCTGGCCACTTGTTTTACCTTTTTATAACTAAGGGAAAAATTGATTTTATTGACCAGAAGCTACCTATTTCTATCTACATGGTTTAGGTAGAAATATTAGTGTAAAAATGACAGTGTTGAGAGCTCAAATCTCTATCTCTAGACCTTTAGATAGATTTGTTCCCTGTTATAGTGGTGAAGTAAGTGAAAAGGAAATTTAATATTTTATTTTGCAATGAGTACTGTTTGTGAGAATTTGAGGCTGCACATATGTAAGTGTTTACAATCACTCAGTCCCTTTTCTTTTTTTCACTTTTAAATTTATTATATTTTGAAAATTTCATACACAAGTACTTCATTTACATCATTTCCACTCTACCTTCTCTCCCCTCTAATCTCTGGTGCCTCCCACTCTCTTTCAAATTCGTGATCTTATTATTATTATTATTATTATTATTATTATTATTACATTTATACATGTGTGTATATAAATACAACCTGCTGAGTCCATTTAAGGATTGTGTGTGTGTGTGTGTGTGTGTGTGTGTGTGTGCATGTGTGTATGTGTGTGACCACTTGGGATGTGATAGCCCATCAGGGGCTTGTCCCTGGCAAAGATTTAGCAGCCATTAGTTGCATATAGTTCTTCATTTAGGGGTGGAGCCTTATGAGATTTCCTGTCTACTAAGGAATAATTCTCATAGCATTGGAGGGTGCTATTCAAGATGCCAAGGAAGAAGAGCAATTAAAGATCCTACTTATCTCTAAAGTCTGTGAACCACACAATGAACAGCATGGTCAGGTATCCCCAAGGGTACAATGGTGGCACTCATATCCTGGGGGTAACCAACAGCCATCTAATTGTATTTAAGGCCCATTCAACAGGAGAAAAACATTACCTGTGCTGTAACACTAGGAAACTACATGTAGCTGGTGAGCTCATGGACCTAGAAGAAAACTTATTATTGCCATTTTTCTAAGCCAGTATAATTCCTAACTTCATTCTAAATACTTATCCTTCTATCCACAGATAAGTATAACTTTTGCTCTTCATTGTGGTGGTATTGTGTTCCCTGAAATATTGTGCAGTCTAATAAACTTATCTGGGGTCAGAGAACAGAACAGCTGCAATATTAAACATAGAGGTTAGGCAGTGGTAGCACACACCTTTAATCCTAGCATTCCAGAGGCAGAGATCTGCCTGGATCTCTGTGAGTTCAAGGCCACACTGGAAACAGCCACACCTTTAATCCCAAGAAGTAATGACAGGAGGCAGAAAGGTATTTAAGGCATGAGGACGAGTAACTAGAGCCTGGTTAAGCTTTTAGGCTTTTGAGCAGCACAGTTCAGCTGAGAGGCATTCAGATGACGACTCAGAAGCTTCCAGTCTGAGGAAACAGGATCAGCGGAGGAACTGGCAAGGTGAGGTGGCTGTGGCTTGTTCTGCTTCTCTGATCTTCCAGCATTCACCCCAATAACTGGCACTGGGTTTGATTTTATTAATAAGACTCTTTAAGATTCATGCTACACTTCACCAAATAAGTGCCTTTTTTTAACAGCAAAGGCCATTATAGAAATATACAAATACAGAGAACAACTGGCCATGAGATGCCCATCTCTAGTCGATGTATATAACACAAACCCTACACCCAAGGCTCAGAAAACATGGCAGAAGGGGGAACCCAAAGGATTTTAAATGCCAGAGGAGCAGAAAATAATGTTGTGACATTGTGCCTTCTAGCTATAAACTCAATATTCAAAATTGTTGCTGAAGACATTACTTGTGTTTGGTTTTTAATTTTTGTTTTTGTTTTTGTTTTTTTTTTCAAGACAGGATTTCTCTGTGTAGCCTTGGCTGTCGTCTAACTCCCTCTGTAGACCAGTTTGGCCTTAAACTCACAGAGATCCACCTGTCTCTGCCTCCTGAGTGCTAGGATTAAAGGTGTGTACCACCATCACCCAGCTTTGGTTTTTAAATTTAAAACAAAAACAAAACTTTTCTGAACCTTCAAAAAATTTTTTTTCACTGTTCAAGGTTTATTTGGAGTTTTTCTTGGCATGACACTTGGGTTGCGTCATCCATATGCAGTCATAACTTTTTACATAACATTGCAATGTATACTATAGATATAAATAATATCCTTTAGAAAAGTTATGTATAAGATACACACAACAGATTTACATACTAGAGCCAGGTTATGACGCATTGGGACCTCATTGGCTTAGGCGTGTTTGGTAAGGGTGTGCAGCACACACAAACCACAACAGGCTCACAGGATAATTGAAGCTTGCACACAGTTGGCAGCGTGTTTTGGAGATCATGGGACTGTCACACTAATCAGGTGACCACTACACCAGTACCACTTAGCATCAGCCTAGAGCTGTGGGAACTGAGGTTTTCCCCAGGCCACCTTAACACAAGTGCACTAACCCCTGCTCACATGAGAAGGGGACAGTGTGTGGTCTCCACAGAAACCCTGCTGCAGCCTGGACAGTGAAGTGCTAGGACATCCGAAGACTTTCGAACTGCAGCGTTTTCTGTATTCCCCAACCCAGAGTGTTTCTGCACTCTTCTTCAAGTGCGCCTCCTTTATGGGAATCAGAGTCACCTTCACAACACCCAAGATTCCATTTTGTCCGGGAGACAAGAGACACTGAAGAAGATGTCACCCTTGATTCCATAGAGGTCCTTATTCATGGTGGAAATGGGATGCACCTCTTGCCGAGGGCCATGGGAGTATACATCAGGTGACAACTACTGTTTGACAAGATGACCCACCAGAAGTATAACTACCTGATGGGGAGCCCCACCTGACAAAGCTGTGGGGCCACTGGCTGTGAAAACCAGTTGCTTTCTGTCTGAACCTTTCTCAGGTGCCACTGTTATGCCTCCATAATAAGAACAGCTGTGGGGTGCTCTCCACGGCCCTTTGGTAGTGTGTTTTACATCTATGGGCACACTTTAGTTGTGAATTTCTGTTTAAGCTGTATAATTCTGATGAACAGAAATATTACCAGAATATTCTTCGTTACTGACATAGGAAAGTAACAGACTCAAAGACAGCCTTTTACACATCTTGCAAAGACTTGAGAACTAGTCCAAAACAGACTAAGCTGCCCCTACAGAATATACACAAAGACTAATTCCCAGGTGTTTTTTATTGCTAAATCAATGCCAGGATGTTTACATTGATATAGCCCCTTGAAGTAGCTCTCTTTCTGATTGTACCCTGACGACTCAAGGTTTAGCCAATTGTTTACTGTCTGGGACCCCTCACCAACTTAGAGCTACATGCATGGGTCAATGTGACATTACTAGCCGAAGAGAAACTATGTGACTTATTCTGTGTTTTGAGAATGGGTAGGGCTCTGAAAATATAACTTAAGATTGTTTAGAGTTTGGCTGTGAGACAGCAGTAGCAGCAGTGTGGAGAGAGATGGCTGTGTAGAGTTATGTGAGAACTGCTGTAGAATATGAGAGAAGTGTGTGTGTGTGTGTGTGTGTGTGTGTGTGTGTGTGTGTGTGTGTATGTCTGTATGTGTGTTGAGTGAGAGATAAAGAAAAAGAAGCACGAAGAAGAAGAAGCATGAGAGAAGTGTGAGGGAATGAGTGGGTGAAAGAGTGAATGAGTAAAGAATGAGTGAATAATCTAGAAGTATGAGTGTGAGAGAGCTGTATGTAAGAGCTTCTGCTATGTAGAGGAGCTCTGCCTAGGAACTGTGTAAAGTGCTGTATGGTGAGAAATCTATGTAAATGAGATGTTTAACTGTGGCTGTGTGATTTGTACTGACTGGAGACAAGGAAGATGAAGCTGTATAGAATAAAGATATATAGAAGAGAAATGTATGTAAAAGATAGATGTGTAGACACATGAAAACAGATGTAACTGTGTATAGAGATATATGGCCGTATGCACGTAAAGAAAGACATGCAGCTGTATGTATAGAATGTAGCAATGTGGAGATTTGTAGCTGTGTGGAGACAGAAAGAGTCAGAGACCATTCTTTAGATGAAGTAAAAGAGAAAGTTAACATCAGAAAGCATGTGTGTTTTCTTATTTTATCAGTCAGACAGATAGCAACTTATTTCTAAATAACCTTAGATAGAAAAAGTCTAGCCCTCGCTGCCTTCGTGGATTTTCTTGCATTACCCTGGAGGTGGCCTTGGAGCAGGTTCTCCATTAAGGCCCTTGATACCCTCCTAAGATTCAGAGAGGCCAAAGGCCCATATAGCATTTCGGTTTGATCATGTCATAGGTGCTGTCAGTCACCTGCTTGTGAACCTCTTACCACTGCTCCTTGTCGGCATCAGTGTCCAGCTCTGGGTTCAGGTTCTTCAAGGAGATGCCAGCAATATTGACACCACCCCACACTGGCGCACTGGAGTCTCTATGCTCTCCTAGGACCCATCTGTGACAGCTCAACAGAACTGAGCTGAATCCAGATTGCAAACATTTCTGATAACTCTTGCTTTCCAAGCCATGTAGGTCAAGATATCCACGGAGTTTGAAACAATAAGCAGTTTGCAGTTTGGACTATCTGTCATAATGTTGGGAATGATGAACTTGAAGATGTTCACATTTCCCTGGACCAGATTACGTCAGCTCTCTCTTGCTGATAGGCCCCCTGCTGTGACAATGATCAGCCTGGAGTCTGCAGTCACTCTATCATCTTTGCCAGAGACAATTTTTGATGTTTTAAGGAAAAGGCTGCCGTGCTGGAGATCCATCATCTCTCCCTTTGAGTATGTCTTCCACGACATCAACAAGGGTAAGCTCATCTGCTAAGTCCTTCATTAGAATACTGATGGCCCAAGGCATGCCAACAGCACCAACCTCCCAAACCATAATCTTGTTCTGGGTGCTTGCGGGGGGGTGGGCATTCTTTCTTAAGAAGATTCCCAACCAGCTGGTCCTTGAGGGTTGCTATCCTGGACTTGGAACCCTTTGGGACTGCTAATGCACAATGGGCTGGCCTTGGGTACACAGTGTTGTGGTCTGAGCTTGGGAACAATGTTCCAGCCAAACATTCAGATTTTTAAGTAGTATTTTTATTTATTTCTTGAGAATTTCACACAATATGTTTTGACTATATTTATTTCTCTCCCACATTTCCTCTTAGAATTTTCCCTACC
>CABHPP010122250.1:11698-23291 GCA_902168425.1 Peromyscus attwateri | reverse complement strand
CTGTACCTGCTAAGCTATGATGGTTAGTGTTAGATATGTTAAATGCGTCCTCTCCTAGGGACCAGCTTGATGTTCAAGTCTATGAATTTGTAATAGCCCCATGTCTGTGCTACTGTGAGTAAAGTTTGATCACCCCTTTTGTCCAAAAAACCTAAAGGATATAAGGCCACTCATCTCTCCATCAAACTTGAAAACTACATCGAAAATGTAAGGAAATGGTTATGCTGCGTTTTATGGAATAACTCATGATGGATTCAGCAGTGTTAAAAAATTCACCCTCTTGTGAATCTAGTTCACAGTTCAGAAGATGTTTCTTCAGAGATAAAAAGCCTTTTAACATTTCTCTTAAGTAGCCATTTGATTATTCTTATGGCGCTGTATTAAAGGCAATTAACGACATTCTTAAAGCATGAACAGGTTCTGATACCTGCAACCCCACACACACACAGCACCATCTGATTGTGAGATCCTAATGTCACATTGCATTGGCACCTCTTAGTGTTAGATCTGTACAGTGGCCTCAGAAAACAGATGACCTCCAAAATCAAGATGGGCTGGTGTCGCTGCACTTGGCAAAACTTGAAGGCATTCATGTTTCCGTCATTGCCCCTCAACCAAATTTGACTTAGATCTATTTTTTTTTAATGCAAAAGTCTTTCTTCAAATCCTCTCTTTTTATTCATGAGTAATACGTATCTGCTGGGGATGCCTGTTCATGGTACCAATGTTTATAAGGAACAGCTTTCATCTCCATTCACCATAATCAGCCCTCTTTGTTTTGATTTTGTCGGTAAAGCCCTCTAGGAAATGGCACTCGTGTGGTAAATACAATAAGCCATACATCTGTATGGTCCATCACCATACCTGCTGTTATATACACAGTGGGCTCCCAAGAAATGTTTACTGAATACCGGAATAAGTCAATTTATCTATCTCTGAAAAAAATACTCTTTAATATCTATCCTTTGGGAATGTCAAGCTGTGGCTGAAGCAATCAGGTGGAACGGTTGTAATCTTTTCCTAAGCTTTTTGTACCTTAAGTTTTACATAAGCATACGTTCCCTTTCAGATAACAAGTGCATAAAGTGTCTCTGTTGTGCTTGTAATGAGTCTCCATATTAGAGTCTCGGTGTAGAGCCACCACAGGCATCAACCTTGAAATCCCTAGGTACAATATTGGATGGTGGCTCAGGGAAAGACATTAGGGGTGTGTGTGTGTGTGTGGGTGTGTGTGTGTAATACTGCAGCTGGTTTCTGAATCGGGAGGAAAAGGTTGAATACCTGAGGGATAAGAGACAATGCCCATCTCTTCTGAATACATGCTATGGGGGGAACGACGGTGCTGAGCAAGCAGCTTGTGTACGATATTAGCGTGGACCATGAAAAGTTGCTGCACCATCCAAACCGATGGGGGAAGGCTCATGCAGCAGGTCTGAAAAACAGCTACAATTTTTGCAAAACATCGGCATTTTTTTTTTTTGTTTTAAGTTTTGGAATTAAAATGCCTTCTGAATGTTTAGTTTGTTGTCAAAAGGCAACCTTGTTTTCCGAGCTCTGCTACTTCAGTAGAGTGGTATTTTGTTAGGATAAGGGAATAACAAAAGGCAGGAGCTGAAATTCAGCACTGGGAAGCTCCAGGCAGGGAAAGAAAAATAAATCAATCACTGATTTAGAGGGAAAGAACGCTTTTCAAACGAGGGTTAATGAGACAAATAACTTTTCACCTGTACAAACTCTTTTGTTTTAAATGTACTCTCATCCTCCGAAACACCCCAGACATTTCATGTGAATTTGGCTTTCAGCTTCCTCCAGCTCTTACTCTTTTGTTTCTGGAAACATTAATTCCGGTATTTCTAAAAGCATTTTTTTTTTTTGTGCACCTTCAGCGCACACAGTTCTCTGCAATGCTCTGCAGAGATAAAAAAGAAAGTTGGGTTTTGGTTGTCCTAGAAGAGCCGTTAAATATTTTCATGCTGAGAACGGTTCAGCATTGTTCATTAAAAATGCTTGTTTATACTCTCAACCGCTAGAATTTAAAAAAAAAATTACTTGATTCTCCTAACTACCAATAAATAGATGGATGCCTTTCTAACTAGTCTCTTATGTGGCTGAAGCTAATAAACCCCTAAGGAGAAATTAATAGGCTACCTTTCCACTTTGCAGAATTGGATACATTAAATCATGATTCTAAGTATTTCAAAGTCTTTAACTCTGCATAATTTTGCATGGAGTGGGGAAAAAAAGCTACATAAAAGCTATTCTTTCCCACTTGAGATGAAAATTTAAATTTAGAGTAATTGTCTAAATTGGTCATGTCCCTGCCCTAGCATTTGAATTACTAACTCATGTAATTAGAGGAAAATTACTGAAAAACTAAATATTTAAGCACTTTATTGACATAAAAATAGCATTTAGTATAGATATGTATATATAATTATATTTTGACATGTGATCTCTTGATTATTAACTTCTTGTTTGTCTATTTTCTATGGAAGAAATCTTTCTTATTTTATAGTTTTCTAGTTTGGAAGTAAACAATATACCTTAAATATATTGCTAATATACCTTAAATATATTCCTATAGCATTGTTTTGTTCTATCTTTCATAATATTTAATTTTCTAAAATTATGTTAGCAGCCAATCTGCAATAAATATTTTTCTCAACTATCAAAATAAATTATACTTAAATACCATGTGTGATGATCAGAGTTCATCATCCTTTCAAAATATAAAACCAAGTAATATAACAAAATATATAGAAGATGAAGGACATTAAAAACCTAAACTTAAAAATGTAATTAACATTTAGCTTTGTCAGTGAAATACTTAGTTTTTTTAAGGCTGGAAATCTATCTCAATGGCAGAATGACTGCCTACCATGTACAGGGGCCTGGGTTTATACAGTCCCAGCACTGTATAAACTTCTGGAGGTACATGGCTATACCCCAGAGCTCTCAGCACTCAGGAGGATCAGGAGCTCAAGGTCATCCTTAGCTACCTAGCAAGTACAAGACCAGCCCGAGAGCCTGTCTCAAGGATGTTGTAAGTTGTTATTTGGTTCTTTTCTTGGGGGCCTACCATCCAGCTCCCAAATAAATTCCACACAGAGGTTTATTCTTAATTATCAGTGCCCGACCTCAGCTTGGCTTAGTTCTGCTCAGCTTTCCTTATCTTAAATTATCCTATCTACCTTTTGCTTCTGGGCTTTTCCTGTTCTCTAACTTTTGTAAATCTTACTCTTACTCCGTGGCTTGCTGTGTAGCTGGGTGGCTGACTCCTGGAGTCCTCCTCCTTCTCTAGCTCCTAGATCTTAGATCCCAATCCCAGTTTTCTCCTTCTATATAAACTCTGCCTGCCAGCCCTGCCTATCCTTTCTCCTGCCTTGCTGTTGGCCAGTTCTTTATTAGACTGTCAGGTGTTTTAGACGGGCACAGTATCACAGCTTCACAGAGTTAAAACAAATGCAACATAAACAAAGTAACACACCTTAAAATAATATTCGACCACACAAGGAAAACAAAGAGTAAGACTTTAAAATGTTTGCCACTGGCTGAAAACACAGCATATAGAACACTGGCTACAATGGAGTATTGCAGGATATTTGTTTACACTGTGTGAAGATGTGTCTGTCTTGCCTCACCTGCCTAAGGCACCTGATTGGTTTAGTAAAGAGCTGAATGGCCAATAGCTAGGCAGGAGGGGTAGGCAGGACTTCTGGCCAGAGATGGGAACTGTGGGAAGAAGAGAGACAGATTTCACCAGCCAGATATGGAGGGAGTTGGACATACAGAATGGAAGAGAGTTAAAAAGCCACGTGGCAGAATGTAGATTAATAGAAACAGGTTAATTTAAGTTAATAAGAGCTAGTTGGAAACAAACTTTCATAATTAATAGTAAGACTCCATGTCATTATTTGGGGGCTGGCAGTCCAAAGAAAGTCCAATAAGAAAGACCTGCAAAAATGCAGTGTATCATGGACATTTGTAGAGGCATCTGCCAACCTTGGCTCCATCCCACGCCAGTATGATTCAGGTATGTTAGCCATGACTGCTTAGACAAATGACTTAAATGGATCAAGGAATTCTTCTTCCTATTAATTATGTCCCCAAATAAGCTTTAATAAAAAATGATAATGAGTGGTAGAGTACCATGCTCAAATACCAAGATGCTGCTCAGTGAGAAAGTCCATCCTATCCTTCCACTTTCGATGTGGAGAAACTGCCTGACCAAGGAGTAGAAGCTGGCCATGGTGAATCAGGTCCAAAGTACCTCAGGTGTGACAAACACTACTAGATTCTAAAGCAGTAATAATAGCTCTACAAGGAACACTGCCCACTCGCCAATGTCCTCTCAGTAAGAAACAACCCAACATAGGATTTCACATTGGATCACTTTCCTGGCCATCCCCTGGCCACTGGCATAGTGTGAAACTACCACCTGTGGCATGGATGGAGCCAGTTCTTGCACTGGCTCGTTTTATGTCAACTTGACACAAGCTAATGTCATCTGAGAGGAGAGAAGCCCTCCATAAGACCCAGCTGTAGAGCATTTTCTAAGTGATGGATGAGGAAGGCCCAGCCTATTGTGGGTGAGGCCATCCCTGGGCTGGTGGTCCTGGGTTCTATAAGAAAGCAGGCTGAGCAAGCCATGAATAGCAAGCCAATAAGCAGCACCTCTCCATGGCCTCTGCATCGGCTCCCGCCTCCAGGTTGCTGCCCTGCTTGAGGTCCTGCCCTCACTGCCTTTGATGATGACCTGTTATATGAAACTGTGAGCAAAATAAGCCCTTTCCTCCCCAAGTTGCTTCTGGTCATGGTGTTTCATAACAGCAATAGTAACCCTAACTAAGACCATTCTGGTGCCTGATATTTGGGCAGCAGAGAAAAGTGATTGCTTTAGGGTGAAGAACCACCATCTCCTGAAATAAAAGGCCAGGATAGGGCATGAGCAGCCAAGTTTATTCACACTTCCCTCTCTTAAGAAGTGTTCTGCTTCATGTGTTTGGGAAGATATTCTCCTAAGAGAAAAGCTTCTCCCATCCAAAGGGTCTTGCCTTAGAAAAACAGATGTGAGACAGGTAAGACGGGCCTTCTCCCCGTGGCACGGGGCCGATGTTAAGTATTGTGAGTATGCCAGTTAAAATAACCAGCGGTGTTAATGACAAGTTCTTCTGGTAAACACTCGCTCTTGCATTTGCTTTCCTGTAATTGGGGGAGGGGCAATATGACTCCTTCACTGGCGACTTTTAGACACTCCCACCTGCCCTGGATGCTTGAGCAAAAGAACTGCCAGTCAAAGGAGCAGACAGATTATCCTTAATGCAGCTCCAGTCATTTTTAAATGCCCCCATGCCATAAGGAAATTATATAATGGCCTCCGCGGCTTCTCCTGCAGGAGCAGCTCCATCACACTGCTCTGGTGGCTTCGGGTACCAATGGCTCTGCTGACACTGAAGCTGCTGCTGTTCTACCTGTCACCGCTAACCAGCTATGCTACTAACTCTTTCTTCACTTTGAAGTTCAGCCCTCTCCACTAAAGGTGGGCAAGAAAAGACCACCTGACGGAAGCCTTTCACTGGGCTCATGGTCTAACATCAAGGAAGATGAAGGATGGCTCCCCTCCAGTTTCACCACATGAGCTGAGCAGCCTGCTTATATGGCCAGAGAAGGGCGGCAGGTGACGGGTGCAGGAGAGGCAGAGCTGAGTGGTGAGCGGATCGGCAGTGGACAGCAGCAGGAGTGAGGGCGGCAATAGCCGCCTCCTGAATGCTGGCGTCTGTGACAGCAGCCATAACGACAAGATACAGCTAAACAGGTCTGGCGAGAAAGCAAGGAAAAGAGAGAGAGAGCAGAAATCACGAGAAGGTGAAGAACTGAAGCTAAAGTAGAGCGCTATCAGGGGCCAGAGAAGAGAACCTGCAGGCACTGAATACTAAAAGAGTTTCAGAGTCTCTAGGAAAGTGGTTCTCAACCTGTGGATCACGACCCCTCTCGGTCAAATGACCCTTTTACAGGGATCACTGTCTTAGGGTTTCAATTGCTGTGAAGAGACACCATGACCATGGCAACTCTTATAAAGGAAAACACTTAATGGGGTGGCTGGCGGCTTACAGTTCAGAGGTTCAGTCCATTATCATCATTGTGGGACATGGTGGCATGCAGGCAGAACATGGTGCTGGAGAAGGGGCTGAGAGTTTTACATCTTGATATCCAGGCAACAGAAAGTGAACTGAGTCACTGGCGTATCTTAAGCACAGGAGACCTCAAAGCCCGCCCCCACACTTCCTCCAACAAAGCCACACCTCCTAATAGTGCCACTCCCAATGAGCTTATGGGGGCCAATTACATTCAAACCACCACATCACCTATGACCATTTGGAAAACACAATATTTACATTATGATTCATAACAGTGGCAAAATTTCAGCTATAAAGTAGCAACAAAATAATTTTATGGTGTGTGGGGGGGAGGGTCACCACAACATGAGGAACTGTATTAAAGGGTCGCAGCATTAGGGAGGTTAAGAACCTCTGCTCTAGGACCAAGGCTCTCAGACACCTATGAGAATTGCTAACACTGTACAGCTGAGAGCCCTGCTACCTGAAGCCTGTATGAACCTGGTACCACCAGCCATCCCCACCTGCTGCTGCTCCTGTCCTGTGGTGCCCTTGCTCTCCTCGGTCAGGCGCCGAGGGTATCGGTACAAACGCTACCACAGACCAGCGCTTGGAGAACTTCTCTTTGTTTACTTGTGATTTCTTAATATTTTATTAAGCCTCTGAGGATTTCAAACACGCAGAGAATGTATTTTGATCACAGTCACCTCCCACTCCTCACACATCCTACTCTACCCCCACCCCCTCCCAACTTGATGTTCTCATATTTTTTTTTTTAATAACCCACGGAGTCCAGTTTGTACCTGCCCATATACCCGTAGGTGTGGGGTTATCCACTGGCCCAAATCCTTAACAAAAACGACTCTCCCTCCTCTAGAAGCCATCAATCTTTAATAGCTCTTCAGCTGGTCCCAGAACGTTATGTGGTTTGATCTTCGCCAGACGCGTGCAGGCAACCACAGCTGCCGTGAGTTCAACAGCAAAGGGGTCCTGGTGGGTCCAGAGAAGCCTGTTTTACTCTGCTCCCCACCAGCTTCCGCTTTTTAGAATGTTTCTGCTTCCCTCCATAGTGACGGTCCCTGAGCCGTGGTTAGGGGTGGTAATATGGATGTCTCATTTGTGGTTGAGCCCTCCACAGTCACTGATTCTCTGCCCTTTGGGCAATTGTGAGTTTCTACCTTAACCCCTATCTTAAGGTTTCTATTGCTGTGAAGAGACACCATGACCCTGGCAACTCTGATAAAGAAAAAACAGGCCGGGCAGTGGTGGCGCACGCCTTTAATCCCAGCACTTGGGAGGCAGAGGCAGGCGGATCTCCGTGAGTTCGAGGCCAGCCTGGTCTAGAGAGCGAGATCCAGGAAAGGCGCAAAGCTACACAGAGAAACCCTGTCTCGAAAAACCAAAAAAAAAAAAAAAAAAAAAAAAAGAAAAAAGAAAAAGAAAAACATTCCATTGTGGTGGCTTACAGTTCAGAGGTTTAGTCCATCAACGTCATGGTGGGAAGCAAGGCACAAAGTCCACCTCCACAGTGACACACTTCCTCCAACAAAATCATCCCTACTCCAATGAAGCCACACCTCCTAATGATGACAATCCTTTGGGGGGGGGGCATTTTCTTTCAACCCACCACAATCCCCATCCACTATACAAAGGAAATTTTCTGATACGTCTGAGAGTGGCATTAACCTATACTACCCATGTTTTTATCAGGTGAGTCAGAAGGACCCTAGATAGCTGACTAGCAACAAAGTTAACAGCCTTTTCTGTCTCACATTGCCACTTCACAGGCCCCAAATAAAGCAGCTTCAGGTCATTTAACATCAGTAGAAAAGAACCACCACCCTTTGCACTAACCTTTTATATCTCACACAAGATGCCACTGTGTAACTGGACAAATCTCTCCCACCCACCAATTCCCAAATAACCATTCAGAGGCTTGTATTAATTATAAATGTTTGGGCGATGGCTCAGGCTTATTACTAGCTAGCTCTGACATCTTAAATTAACCCATTTCTATTAACTGATGTATTGCCATGTGGCCATGGTGTTACCGGTCTGCTGGCATGTTGCTCCTTGTGCGGTTGGCTGGCATCTCTCAGACTCTGCCCTTCTTCTCTTGTATCTCTGCCTAGATTTCTCACTGGTCTCTATCCTGCCTTGCCATAGGCCAAAGCAGCTTTATTTATCAACCAATGAGAGGAACACATATTCACAGCATACAGTCAGACATTCCACAGCACCACTGTATGAAATACGTTGCCATCCCTCTCTGGCATTTTACTTCCATCATGTCAAGACTGTATCTAACTGATCTCTACAAATTCAAATTTCAGTGAGAAGAGATCATAGGACCATCTCAATGAGACAATTCTTAATTTCCTATGCAAATTATGTCATCTCTTCTCCAAAGACTAATACAAAGATTAATGTCAAGTTATCCTTTGGACCCTAGACTGGACCCCTCCTGATACAGAATTACATAAACAGTTCTAAACCTAGAGTCTTTGACCTCTGGAAAATAGTTGTCACTGTCTTTCAGTGATAATGGAGAAAAAAAGTCCCTACATCATCCAATGATCTAAGAATGAAAAGGATTCTGGGAGTGAAATATTGGTGTCTAAATACTCAAATATTTCTTGGGAGAAATTACGATTGAATTGACTTTTAAGGATGAATGGTAATTTTGCAGACACAGCTGACAGTCATGTTCTGAGGAAAGAGTGATCACAATAGGGATCTTACTGGAGTTAAGGCAAGTGAGTCAGTATGACAAAAGCCAGCAGTAAGCTTGGGAGGACTTTGAGTCGAAAGTAAATGACAAGGTGTTTGAGTTTTCTTCTAACAGCTTATAACATGTCCTTGAAGGGGCTGAAGTAGACAAGTGACATAATCAAATTAAGGATCCAGAAATTCAAAGCAAGAGCAATGTAAACAATTAAATCTGGCATGGAAACAGTGGGTTGTTAGAGAGATTTAATCAAGATGAAATGTGAATTTCTAAATAAGACCATTTGATGAGAATACAAAACAGGAAAGTGTGTGTGTGTGTGTGTGTGTGTGTGTGTGTGTGTGTGTGTGTGGCTGATGGAGCAACTACCAGCTCCATCTGGTTAGTGATGATTAGGATGGTGTACATGCTTAGAGGAAGAGTTGTTTTATGTTTAGGGACATGGCTCAGTGGATAAAGCATTTGCTTCACAAGTGTGAGGACCAGAATTCAGATCCCTAGAACTCACAGAGTGGTGGCCTGTCTATAATCCTAATACTTGCACTCTCTATAATCCTAATACTTGCGCTCAGATGCAGAGACAGGGATCCCCAGGAAAGGCTGGAAAGCCATTATAGACAGAATTGATGAGCTCTGGGTTCACCAAAAAAATCCTGCCTCGATAGAGTGTTGATCAATTGAGGAAGGCATCTTATATCAACTTTGGACACACACATGAACACATGAACACACAAACACACCCACACACACCACATATACATAAATCTAAAAGGTAAGAATTGTTTTATTATAGGTTAGCCAATGGTTTAAAAATATTTTCTAATGTTTTATGATCCTTTTCTACCCCAAATTTATCATCAAACTTTTCTCTGAACTATATTAAGCTACTGAGCACTGCTTATGTATTACTTTTCTATCACTGTGGTAAAATTACCACAAACTTGGTTACTTTTAAAACAACCTCAGGAAAACTGTGAGCTGACGCTGGAGGCAGTGGATGGCATCCATGCTCCCACTGCTGTAGTCTCCAAGGAATAAGCCAAGGATAGTTAGTTGCTACAAAGGGATTGGTGATAAAGAAAAACAAACCAACCAAAAAAACCTAGTTTCAGCAGCAAATAAAGAAATGAAACTTCCTTAATAGATTTTTTTATACTTTTTTATATTTTGATTATGGTTTCCCTCCCCCTGCTCTTTCCAGTTCCCCTCCCATCCCATTCTGTCTCTCCTTAGAAAACAAAGAAGCATCTGAAGAATAAATAAGATAAATCAAAAACAAACAAATTGAAATATGACAAAATAACCAAACACGAAAACAAGGCAAAGAGAAAGCACAAGAAATGCACCTAGATGCAGACGCACATGCGCACACACTCAGGAATCCCATAAAATCCAAAACCAGAAGCCATACTATATACACAAAGGACCTGTAAGATAAAAAAGAAGAAAATAGTGCCCTGACTTAACATTAGGAGACAGAGAAGCACCAAAGACGCCATTGAGATAGTTGTTGTGTTGGCCAAATCTACTGCTGGGCATGCGGCCTACCCATGTTTTCCCCAGTGAGACTCCCCTGGAGAAAATTAATTTTTCTTTGCAAGTGGCTATCAGTTGGAGATTTCTTTGGGGTTAGGGATGGGAGCATGTGTCCACCTCCCCTCTCAGCTCTAGGACCTCATCTGGTGTAGACCCATGCGGGCCCTGTGCATGTTGCTACAGTCTCTGTGAATTCACATGTGCACCAGTCCTGCTGTGCCTTGAAGACCTGGATTCCTTGGGGTCCTCCATCCCCTCTTCTACACTTCTTTTGCCTCCTCTTCCACAGAGCTCTCTGGCCCCTGAGGGGAGGGATTTGATGAAGAAATCTCTTTTAGGGCTAAGTGCTCCAAGGTCTCTCATTCTCTGCATATTGTCTGACTGTGCGTGTGTTCCCATCTGCTGCCTGAGGAAGCTTCTCTGATGATGGCTGAGAAAGGCATTGATCTATGAATATAGAAGAATGTCATTAGGAATCATTTTATTGCTACATTCCTTCAACACAGTAGTTCTCAATCTTCCTAATGCTGTGGCCCTTTAATACAGTTTCTCATGTATGGTGACCCCCAATCATAAAGTTATTCTGTTGCAACCAGTGAATACTCTAACTGTTGTCACAGAGCTTTTCTCCAATGACTGATGGAAGCAGATGCAGAGATCCACAAACACCAGGCAGAGCTCCAGAAGTCCAGTCAAAGAGAGAGAAGAAGAATTCTATGAGTAAGTGCATCAGGATCATGATGGAGAAACCTGCAGAGACAACCAAACCAAACTAGTGGAAACTTATGAGAGTTGGATCAATGGCTGTGGAGCCTGCATGGGACTGGACTAGGCCCTCTGCATGGCAATACAGTTGTGTGGCTTGATCTGCTTGGGGGACCCCCAGCGGTAGGATCAGAATCCATCTCTGATGCATGAATGGGCTTTTGGAACCCACTATCTATGATGGGACACTTCATGAAGCCTTGAGGCAAGGGGAAGGGCTTGGACTTGTCTCTACTAGATGTGCCTCCCCATGGGAGGCCCTTGCCTTCTTGTGGGGGAGAGTGGAGGGGGAGGTGGGAGGGGGAGGCTGAGGAGGGGTGTGGAAGGAGGGAAGAAGGGGATCTTTAGTGTGTAAATGAATGAAAAAAATTTCTTAATAAAAAATTATTCTGGCCGGGCGTTGGTGGCGCACGCCTTTAATCCCAGCACTCGGGAGGCAGAGGCAGGC
>CABHPP010122250.1:0-11688 GCA_902168425.1 Peromyscus attwateri | reverse complement strand
CGGGAGGCAGAGGCAGGCGGATCTCTGTGAGTTCGAGGCCAGCCTGGTCTACAAAGCGAGTTCCAGGAAAGGCGCAAAACTACACAAGAGAAACCCTGTCTCGAAAAAAAAATTATTCTGTTGCTACGTCATAACTATAATTTTGCTACTGTTATGAATTGTAACATAAATATCTGATATGCAGAATATCTGATATGTGACCCCCAAAGGGATTGCAACCCACAGGTTGAGAACCACTTTAGCAGAACAGTATTATTTGGTTTTTACCTAGGTCCCTGGCCTATCTAGTCTCAGGTTCTTAGCCACCCAAGCAGCATTGAGTAAGGGTTCTGTCTGCGGAGTGGGCCTTAACTCATATCAGATATTGGTTGGTTACTCCCACAAGCTCTGTGGCATTATTGCACCAGCGTTATCTTGCAGGCAGGTCACTCTTGTAGATTGAAGGGTTTGTAGCTGGGTTATTATTTACCTTTCCCCTTAGATCGTATGCAGAGAACCTTCTAGTACTGTGAATACTACTCCATAGGGGTGAAGGCTCTAGGCAGGTAGATATCAGCTCAACTTCTCCATGTTCAATAGCTATGTAGATGCTGTTTTCAGTAATCGGGCCTAAGCATCAGTTTGTGGGGACATTCCAATAGCAGTGAACAACAGACACACATACATGAACATGTGTCACAGAAATACACACAGATATTTTTAAAATGAAGAACAGTGAAGTGCCGTTCAGTGTGCAAAATACAAATTAGATATTAAGTGGCATCTGTTTTTATGCCTGTCCATGTATGTGTGTATGTATGCATCTATGTAGGTGAATGTGTAACTTAGTGCATCCATAGAAGTCAAAGAACAACCTTGGATGTCAGTTCTCACCTTCAACCTTATTTAAGACAGTGTCTGTTGCACACACCAAGCTAACTGACCCACAAGCTTCCGGGGATTCCCCTGTATCCACTTCTCATCTCACCATAAGAGAATAGAGACCATGTTACTATGTCTGGCTTGACACAGGTGCTGGGGATTTTTAAGCCTTTCTCTTTTTATTTTACCTTGGCCCAGACTCCCCTGTCTTCTCCCATCTTTTTTAATCCCTCTTGTGTTTACTTTTCCTTCTGTCTTTTTCTCTAGTGCTGTAATACTCCTTAGTAGTGTTCCTCACCTTATTTTCTTCCTGTTCCAGCCCTTAGTAATAAATGTCTTAGTACATATCATACTATAATTGTTCCATTGCAGAGGTTAAGTGGAGGAATCCTACCCACTGAAGAGGAAAAATAAGTGTACCTGTGAGGCACCTGAAACACTAGATAGTATATTAAATAAGCCAACAAGAAATAGGAAAGAACCAAACATTACAAAAACAGCAAAATTACAGGAATTAGTACATACCTTTCAATAAGGACTCTAAATTTTAGTTACTGGTCTCAATTCTCCAATTGAAAGACACAGACTAGCACATTAAAAACAACCCACCTATTTGTTACCTACAAAGAATACTCCTCAGTGGCAAAGACAAATAGAACCTTAGGATAAAATATGCAAAAAGACCTTCCAAGTAAATGAAATTTGAAAGCAAGCAGGGGTAGCCATGTTAATATCAGACAAAATAGACTTCAAACCAAATTTATTCAAGGGAAAAAAAAAAACAAGGTCCCTTCATATTGATTAAATAATCCGTGAAAGGGATATTAACATTCTGCACTTACATGAACTAAGCATAAAAATAATTTTATAAAAATAGACCAGATAAAATTGCATAGATGTAGTTCAGCACAATAATAAATGGCTGACTTCCATTCCGCACTATCACTAATGGATAGATCATCCAGACAAAAAAATAATAACAAGAAAAATCAGAGTTCAGTCACATAGATCTAATGGATTGAACAGCTATCTACAGAATATTCCATCTAAACATTTCAGAACATACATTTTTCTTAGAAGCACCTGGAACTTTCTCTAGGTTACATTTAGGACACAAGGGAAGTCCTGGGACAGTGACATGGTTCAATGCGTAAAGACACTTAGCAAGCCTGACAATCCACTGGTTCAAGCCTCAGGCTCACATAACGGAAGGAGAGAACTGACTCCTATAAGTTGTGCGCTGACAGGCACATGTGTACCATATCACACACACACACACACACACACACACACACACAAATAATAATAATAATAATAATAATAATAATAATAATAATAATAATAAATAGAACAGAAATTCTTTTAAAGGAATTCTTAACAAATACAAGAAATTTTAAATAAATTCTTGTATCTAGTCACATTGAAATTCAACTAGAACTCAACAGCAAAAGAATTACAGAGCATCCACAAACTCATGGAGATGGAACAACCCAATGTTGAATGATGAGTCACTGGGAAAATCAGAATGGAGATTTAGAATTGAATGAAAATGCAAACGCAAATGTACAAGAACATTCAGAATAAAATGGAAGTAGTTCTAAGTGTTTATAGCTACAAATGCCTGCATTAAAATATCAAAGAAATCCCAAATAAATAACTTAATAATGTACCTCAAAGTATTAGGAAAACAAGAATAAAGCGAAAGCAAAATCAGTAGATAAAAAGAAATAGTAAAGATCAGAAAGAAACAATGAAATGCAAATGAGAGAACAAAACAAAAAATTGATGAAACAAAGGGTCTTAATTCTTTGAGATTGCCAAGCCTTAGCAAACTAACCAAAGATAGAGAAGCCAAAATTAACCCAATAAAAGGCAATCGGGTGGCTGTTATAACAAATTCTAGCAAAATCCATATTGAAAACCTATATTTCAACAAGCTGGAAATTCCAAAAGAAATGGGTAGATTTCCAAGCATATATATGACCTAGAAAAATTAAATCAAGTGGCTATAGCAACATAAACTGATCTATAGCAAGCAATGATATTAGGAGTCTCCCGTTAAAAACTAAAGAGTCCAAGATTGGGTGGGTTCACTGCTGAATTCTACCAGATCTTTAAAAAAGAATTAACATCAATGATCCTCAAACTAGTACATATGATAAAACAGCAAAGAATTATACCACACTCATTTTACAAAGTTAATATTACCCTCATACCAAAAGTGGATAAGGACACAGCCACAGAGGAACATCATGGGCCAGTTTCCCCTTTAAATATGAATGCAAAAACTCTCAGTAAAATACTTGCAATTGGAATTCAACTGCAGAGCAAAAAGACCATTCACCATAACCAAGTGGGCTTCCTGGTCAAGACACAAGGAGGATTCGATGTTTGCAAATCAATAAGATGTTACATTAATAGAGTCATAGACACATCGTCACATGTAGCATGAATCTTATAAGTTCTTATTAATAAAAACAAACCTGGAGCCAGGTACTGGGGTCAACGCTGGAAGATCAGAGAAGCAGAACAAGCCACAGCCACCTCACCTTGCCAGTTCCTCAGCTGATCCTGTTTCCTCAGACTGGAAGCTTCTGTGCCCTTATCCAAATGGAACTCAGCTGAACTGCTTCTCGAAAGCCTGAAAGCTTAACCAGGCAAAAGCTTAACCAGATCTAGTTCCTGGTCCTCACGCCTTAAATATCTTTCTGCTTTCTACCATCACTTCCTGGGATGAAAGGCTCTTGTTACCACACCTGGCTGTTTCCAGTGTGGCTTTGAACTCACAGAGATCCAGACGGATCTCTGGCTCTGGAATGCTAGGATTAAAGGCATGTTTGCCACCATTTTCTGGCCTCTATATCTAGTGGCTGTTCTGTTCTCTGACCCCAGATAAGTTTATTAGGGTGCACAATATTTGGGGGAACACAATATCACCACAATCCCGTGATCATCTCAATCAATGCAGAAAAGGCACTTCATGAAGTCCACCCTTCCTTCATGATTAAAAAACCCTAGGAACAGAAGTAAAACGCCAACATAATACGTGCTATATATAACAAACATCACCACAAAACTTAGACCTGATGAGTATTTTCAGCAAAGCATCAAGATAAAAAAAAAACAAAAAAATTAATAGTTCTGCTATGTTTCATTAAGAATGCTGAGAAAGAAAAAGCAGGAAGGTAATCCTATTATTAATAGCTTTTTTTAATGCCTAGGAATAAACCTAACCAATGAAATGAAAGATTTCTGCAATGAAAATCTTCAAACACGCCTCCCTTTGTGGGAATGGGGTTTATCTACCTCCTATTTCTTGTGTGTATCCATGGTAAATGCATAGGTGGTATATATGTATGTGCATTGAAAGTAAGTTTGTATGGGTATGTGCAGACAGGTCAGCGTTGGGTGGTGTTCACCTTAGTATTGAGACGGGGCTGTTTCCCTGAACCTGGAGTTTACCTATTAATGAGGCTGGCCAATGAGCTCCAAGGACTCACCACTACCACCTCTCCCCCACAACCCCTAGACACCACCACCCGACTCCCCACCCCACTTTCCCTGCAGACTGGGGCTACATCCGTGCTGCCACACTCTGTTTTCACACAGGTGCTGAAGAGTCTAACTCGGGTCTTCAGGCTTATTCAGCAGGCACGTGACTAACCGAGCCATCTCCTAGGTCCCCACTTTTAATGTTCCACCTTGCAGAGTCACTCTGAGGTGCATCTTTGTTTTTCTTACAGAGTTGTTTTTGAAAAATATGAAGTAAGAGGCAGTTTTTCCCCTAACGTTAGAAAGGGTGCTTCTCTACTTACACTTACCAGACTGATAATACCTTTCACTTGGTATTTTATGCTTTTAATACTTTTTTATATTTTTCTGTGTGATCTGGGTTTCTCTGTTTTGTTTTGTGTGTGGCTTTATGTTTGCAATAAATTTCTAGTTTTAAATTTTATGCTTTTGAATAATACATTTAATCTACGTTTAAAATTTATTAATCAACTTTAAACAGTGCCTATAAACTTTCTTAAAGAAGACGAGGAAAATATTTTATGTACCCATTCTTTCAAATTTACACAACCCCCCCATATATACTGGTGTGGTTTGTTATATGACTATGTTAAATTATCCTGGTATTATCTTTATGTGCTAAAATAATGTACTTAAACATTCATCGGTTGAGTTATCAGTACTATAATTTCTCAAATGCCACCATGAAAGACAGAGAAACAGGGAAATGTACATTTCCTCCCCTCAGCACTTCCTGCTGACCTCGCAACTGCTGTGGTGAGGTCCTTATTTCTATGCTGTTACAATTTATAACCTTCGCATTCTCATCTAAACTCATTTCCTGTTGCTCAGTCTTGGTGCTGTATCTAAATCATTTCAGTGCCCACATCAGTATTTAAATTTCCTATTCCTGTACTCTTTGTTTTTATCAGCCCCCATCACTTACTTAGCTAGATTTCATAACCAAATAGATTTTTTTTTGCCAAAAAACTAATGTGTACGACATTTCTGATTCATTTTGTGTGCCAAAAAAATAATTTGTTTTCTCTATGATGTTTAACAGAGTATGAAGATCCCAGAGCATTCTTTATTTCCCTAAAGACTTTGTAACGGTTGCCATGTCATTTCCCAGCATTCTTGCTATGAAATTTAATGCTGATTTCACTTTTCCACAATCGAGGTGACTGTGCTCACTTACTCAGCAAGTACTAAAGAGATGTCTACTGTGTGGCTAGTACCATTTTAACAACAAAGTCTATAATCAGATTCCTTATTGTCCTCTATTCTGAGACAGGGTCTCATGCAGCCCAGCCATTGTAACCAAGGTGACCTTGAACTTCAGATTCTCCTGCCTCCACCTCTCAGGATTACAGGTGTGCACCGCTATACCAGAAATAGAATATTTATATGGTACCAGGAATTAAACCCAGGGCTTAAGGCATGCTGAGCAAACAATCCATCAGCTGACCTACATTCTCATCCTCCACACACCATCCACCTACATCCCAATTTCCTAATTTTTGATACCCAACCGCACTTTCATAACTATTACCCTAAGACATAAGGACATGGTACGCACCCCCTGTTCACAGAATCAAGTCTTCTTTTTGGTGGTTTAAAAAACAACATTGACATATTTTAGGAGGTGCTTACTAGTTCCATTATTTTCTGTTTGAAGTTCAGGTCGTGGTTTAATTCATCTTCTGATATACACCATCCTCTTTCCTTTTGTTTTCACTTTTTCTCTCCAAAACATCTGAAGTCTTCTTCAAAGTTCAAAGTGTTTCTCTAAAACATCTAGTCTCTCTAAAACTCCAAGATATCTCTAAAGCTCCAGAATCTCTCTAAATCTCCAACAATGTAAAAAAAAAAACTGAGTATCCAGTGTCTGGGATTTCTCTCATGATTCTCTAGGCTCCAACACACACACATCTGATCTTCAGGAATCAAGCTGGCTCCAATCCACAGCTGCTGCTGTCATTGCCTGTCACCCCATTAGACTGGCATCTCCAAAATGCTCGGGTCTTCATTGCAATCACGCTGCACCTTCACCAACAGCCTCTCCTGGAATCTGTTCAGGAATTCTGACTCTGTCACATGATACCAAGCCTCAAATTATCCCCATGACCCCTTCAATCCTGGGGCTTCTTCTTCAGCTGAGGCTGCACCTTCACCAAGCGCCTTTCCCAATCTCCCAAGTGCCAAGCCTCAGCTGCTCTCCATGACCCCTTCAGAACCAGAACAGACTCTTTCACATTACCAAGTGAGGTTGCCAGCACAAGGTACAGCCTTGGACCCTTCTGGACCATAGCTTCTGTGTGTTGGCCCTGAGGAAATAGTTCCAAGAAGATTTTGCCTCAGTGATGCTGGTCTCTTCTTAATCGCTGCTAATTTCTCAGTTCCAGCTAATCAGCATCAATTATCCCAACAAATCAAAAGTGTCACTTTAGTGTTTCTTAATTCACAGTATCAAACAGACCCCCAAATGGTATTTAAGGGGCTCTCAAACTTCCCTCTGAAATTCCACAAGCCAGGCCTCCTTCACCTGCACGGCTCTCAGCATTGTCTTAGTTCCCATGACAGCTCATTACACTCTAAACACTCAATGGCTTGTCCAGCTCAAAGATCCAAAATCCTGCCACAGTCCTTTCCCCAAACAGGGTCAAGTCTGTCAAAGCAATACCCCACTCCTGGTACTAATTTCTATATTAGTTAGGGTTTCTAGTTCTGTTGTAAAACACCAGGACTAAAATCAATTTGGGTAGGAAAGGGTTTATTTCAGCTCATAGTTCCACATCACAGTACATCATGGAGCAAGCCAGTAAGCAGCACCCCTCCATGGCCTCTGCATCAGCTCCTGACTCCAGGTTCCTGTCCTGTTTGAGTTCCTGACCTGACTTCCTTCAGCAATGGACTATGACATGAAACTGTAAGCTGAAAATAAATCCTTCCCTCCCAAAGTTGATTTTGATAATGGGGTTTTATCATAGTAATAGAAACACTAAGACAGGCCTCCTTTTTGGAATAAGCACAGAGATCAGTGGCCTATGCTCAGGTTCCCTGTGAGGAGACCTGTCATTTTCAATCATTTGATCAAAGCTGACTCCCTGAGTACGGCAGGTCTGAGAGTGTAGGCTTGGCCTTGGATTCCAAGCCTGAAACTGACGAGTAAGCTTGGGGTAAAAATAGTGCCCTCATCACAGGTAACTATAAGAATGATCTGGATTGGTACATGCAATCAGTCCCTGGCACCGAATAAGCACTTGGCAACCAACGGCTATCGTTATTGTCAACATTGTAATTAACAGTGTCATTATTCCACAATATGCTTCCAGTGTGCTTCTGCAAAGTTAATGTATTTTCCTCCTCCTATTCCCGTCTGGTCTGCCATGTGGAATGTGGACCTAATGGTTTCTAGTTAAGGGACAACAGGGAAAGCCCTCTGAGCTGTGCCTATTATTGGAGAACAGCCCTGTGCATGTGGACGGTCCAGCCTGTATCCATTTTTGGCATCCTCTGGAATCGGGGCCAAATGGCCCTATATTTAGAAGCAATTCTTCATAGTTAGAACTTGTGTCTGTCTCCTGGCTTCATTAAAGATAGACTCTTTTTGTTAGAGCCGTGTTGCTTTCAGCTGGTATTAGCGACCAGAGCTCAGCACAGTTATCTTTATGCTGCTATCTTCAAGCAAAAGCTCTTAATACTTTTAAATCCAGGAATATTTTTAAATAAGTGAGAGACTGGTAAGCGCCTCTCTTTCTCCACTGAAGCTTAAATATGAAGACATTATAAGAAGGATTTAAGAGTTTTTAATGCACTGTTCATAAAAGGATAGTTTAAACCTTAAAATCAGTTCCTAGGGGAGATTATTAAATCTTATTCCACTCTTGTACTTTTGACTAAATATTTTCTTTATTTAGAAAATGGTTTTGCATGTGAAACAGAAATATGATGATAATACAAAGTCTTGGTAAATAAATTTCAGGTTGTTACTTAAAGTGTCTATGAAATTTTAACTGAGAATAAATATATTTTATGACTTGCATAAATATAATTATATGCATGTTAATGTAGATATTTAAAATATATGTTTTTCAAATAATATAAACTTGTTTCAACAAATCTTACCCATAGTTTTACTTTGTGAATCTGATTTTTCTTCAAGTGCTTCTTATTTATTGTATTAGGGGACTAATATAACAAAGTCAGTTCAATGATATCTTTTATCTTCATGGTAAGTGATGATTGTGATGTTTCTTCACATTTGTAAGTGAACCGAAACTATGTTTGTAAATTATTTCATGTACTTTTTGAAACAACCTCTTGAGAGAGAATATATCATCAGGCCCCACTTCACAGATAAGGAAACTGGGGCTTAAAGGGTTAATCACATTCCTGTCATAACCAGGAAGGGATTTACCAAGTCACATCAGCCCAAAGCCCATCATCCTGGACCTGCGAGATCCCCTCTTCTGACACTTCCTCCCTAACAATGTAGACAGAACAATAGTTATTTTACCAAAGCCAAAAAAAAAAAAAAAATTACTCAGGAAATTTATCCAAGGTCACCCAGTTCCAAAGAGAAAGAGAAACTTAACACATATATCATTTTCATCACAGTTCTTGAAAGTTGGGAACTGTACTTTTGTGTCCCAGAACACAGAGTAAGTGAGGAACTTCTAATCAATATTTCTCAATTCGTTTATAATTCACTGAAGCCTATTTTCCCTGGCCTAAGCAGTAGAAGCAAAACACTCAGAAATGCTCTTGTTCCGTGGGTTGCTAAATCTTCCAAAGCTTCAGTGAATCTCCAAAACAAATGATCACTTGGCTATTAAGCAGGGGGAGAAAGGAATAGCTCTGCACAACAGCACATATAAACTGAATTT
Organism: Peromyscus attwateri; assembly: GCA_902168425.1. Taxonomy (NCBI): domain Eukaryota; kingdom Metazoa; phylum Chordata; class Mammalia; order Rodentia; family Cricetidae; genus Peromyscus; species Peromyscus attwateri. The sequence goes on along the minus strand of CABHPP010122250.1, from coordinate 2,428 downwards.
TTGAGCTATAATAAATACTTTCTCCTTGAAGGTGGTTCTTTTCCTTTTTTAAAAAATTCAGGTTGCTGAAGTAAGTCAAAAGAGACAAATATAGCTCTTTGCTCCTCTGCGTTGGAGGTTAATCATAAAATGCATCTTTGTTTTAAAATCCCATGAATGTCAGAATAGGAAGCCATCTAGCATCAGTTCATAAATGGGCTATTCTGTTTGAATCTTTGACAAACGATTCTCTGTTTTTGCTTCTCTTTGTTGAGAAAGAGACAGTGGCCTTCTGGGATGGCTCTTTAAGGTATTTCCATGAGATTTATGTGGCACAGTGAGCTTTCAAAGACAAATCAATATATCCAAGTAGAGCATTCTAATATAATCACACTGATCAAGAAGAGTGTGTCGTCCCCACAGATCTGTCATCTCTCCTCTCCCCTTGTGAAGCTGCCTAAAGTTTTTATGTTCCTGAAACAAAGCTCTGGATGACATTCTTCACTCATGTTTGATAGTAACAGAATTCCACGCAATCAGTCATCCCTGAGTCGCAAACTTTCTCGAAGGAAACCAACCATTCAAGTCGGAGGTTGACAGGAGAGCCGTCAGACGGAAAGCAGAGCTAGCGAAGAAACGTGAACCTGGATTATGCCCTTAGCACTAGTTGTGAACCCAAATTCGCACACAAAGTGAACCTGTAAAAGTTTGTTAAATCCTAAAACCTAGCCGGGCGGTGGTGGCGCACGCCTTTAATCCCAGCACTCGGGAGGCAGAGGCAGGCGGATCTCTGTGAGTTCGAGGCCAGCCTGGGCTACCAAGTGAGCTCCAGGAAAGGCGCAAAGCTACACAGAGAAACCCCGTCTCGGAAAAAACCAAAAAAAAAAAAAAAAAAAATCCTAAAACCTGTAGAGTTTATTTGTAATCCCTAATTACAGCAGGAATGGTGATCTCATTTCTCCATGCTGTTTCTGAAGGAAGAGTTATTAATATCGTGATTATTAGGGGCTTAGTTCTCCAACCCTCTCCAGTTCCAGATGTGCAGTCCCAGCAACCTGCCCCCAACTGGTATCTTCCCATCGAGTATCACTGCCTCGCTTCATCTCTAAAGACATTAAGCAGCACCTGATTAAAATTTTCCTAATGCATGGTATGGAAATAAAGAGAGTGAAAATGGTGTGATGGTTAGCTTATATTTCAACTTGACGCAACCTAGACTCACCTGGAAAGAGAGTCTTAATGAGGAATTATCTACATTGGGTTAGCCTGTGGGAATTTCTGTGGGGGGGGGGGGAGGTTTTACTAATAAAATTAACTGATGCAGGAAGACCCAGCCCACTATGAGTGGCATGATTCCCTAGGCAGGGCCCCCTGCACTGTACAATAGTGGGAAAATCAAGCTGAGCACAAGGAAGCAAGTGAACATACATCTATTTATTTTTCTCTGCCTTTGACTGTGGATATAGAGTGACTAGCTGTTTGAAGTACGTGATTTCCCCGCAATGGTGGGCTACAACCTGGAATTGTAAACTTGAAACAAACACTTTTCCTCCCTAAGTTGCTTTTTGTTGTAGTATTTTTATCACGGCAGCAGACACATATCAGAGGGGGGGATATGCTTCTCAAAATTATGCATGAGGATATCTTTAAGAAAATGGGCAAGAGGGGAACTATTGATGGAATTTTTAAAAGTCAGAAAAACTATCCTTTCTATATTAGGTGAAGTGATAGGAACTCCACCACTATCACCAATTCATACATCAAAGTCCTAAATCCCAGTATTGCAGAATGTGAGTACATTTGGAAACTGGGTCATTAAAAAGGTCATTACATTAAAAAGACATCATCTATAGGGTGGAAAGTTACAAGAAAACGAATTAAAGGCAAAGCCATGCCCAGACAGGAGATTATGTGAAGACATAAGGAGATCCTGGACAACTACAACCTACACAGAGAGCTCTCAGAAGAAAACAATAGTTGATATCAGATTTCTGGCCTTCAGAATTTGTTTAGCTATTCAGTCTATGCCATTTTGTTATGGCAGCCTAAGTAAACATATACATGACATCAGAGTTCAGCATCAGTTAACAAACAAGAAAGATAAGTTCAAAGTTTGAGCTGTGTTATTGATAAGCAGGTTTGAGAACATGACTTTTGACCAGCAATCAATAGGACTGACATTGAATTCATAACCTTGAAGCAGCAGGCCTATCCAGGAAGGATATCGTAAGGAAGAGCTCCTAGGACCAGCTAACAGATCTGACATGTCTACAAGGACCCAAAACAGTCAGGAAGGAAGAGAACTCCCCCAGGGAAGGAAGAGTGGTAGGAGGGGAAAAGAAAAGAATATGGGGGACATTTCAATCACTATGTCTGATTTTCTGCTTCCTCACCTTCTTCTGGGTTCTTCCTCTTTAACGGCTCACTAGTCTGTCTCCCACGCTCAAAC
>CABHPP010122249.1:28173-50595 GCA_902168425.1 Peromyscus attwateri | reverse complement strand
CTAGTGTGAGATTTCTCCAACTTCTTTATGTGCGCATTTAGTGCTATGAATTTCCCTCTTAGCACTGCTTTCATAGTGTCCCATAGGTTTGGGTATGTGGTGTCTTCATTTTCGTTGATCTCTAGGAATTCTTTAATTTCTTTCTTTATTTCTTCCCTAACCCATTGGTGATTCAGTTGAGCATTATTCAGTTTCCATGAGATTGTAGGTTTTCTGTAGTTTTTGTTGTTGTTGAAATCTAACTTTAGACCTTGGTGGTCTGATAGAACACAGGAGGTTATTCCAATTGTTTTGTATCTATTGAGAATTGCTTTGTGGCCAAGTATGTGGTCAATTTTGGAGAAGGTTCCATGGGGTGCTGAGAAGAAGGTATATTCTTTTTTGTTAGGATGGAATGTTCTGTAGATATCAATTAAGTCCATTTGGGTCATGACTTCAGTTAAGTCCTTCATTTCTCTGTTAAGTTTCCATTTAGGAGATCTGTCCAGTGGTGAAAGTGGGGTATTGAAGTCTCCCACTATTAATGTGTGGGGTTTTATATGTGGTTTAAGCTTTAGTAGTGTTTCTTTTACATATGTGGGTGCCCTTGTATTTGGGGCATAAATGTTCAGAATTGAAATTTCCTCTTGGTGGATCCTTCCTGTGATGAATATGTAATGCCCTTCTTGATCTCTTTTGATTGATTTTAGTTTGAAGTCTATTTTGTTGGATATCAGGATGGCTACACCCGCTTGTTTCTTAAGACCGTTTGATTGGAAAGTCTTTTCCCAGCCTTTTATTCTTAGGTAGTGTCTGTCTTTGTATTTGAGGTGTGTTTCTTGTATGCAACAGAAAGATGGGTCCTGCTTTCGTATCCATTCTGTAAGCCTGTGTCTTTTTATAGGCAAATAAAGTCCATTGATATTAAGAGATATTAATGACCAGTGATTGTTCATTCCTGTTATTTTTTTGGTGGTAGTGTGTCTGTACTTCTTATCTTTGGGGTTTACTGCTGTGGGGTTATCTATTGCCTGTGTTTTCAAGGGTGTATCTGACTTCCTTGGGCTGGAATTTTCCTTCTAGTGCTTTCTGTAGGGCTGGGTTTGTGGATAAGTATTGTTTAAATCTGGCTTTGTCTTGGAATGTCTTGTTCGCTCCGTCTATGATGATTGAAAGTTTTGCTGGGTATATTAGTCTAGGCTGGCATCCACGGTCTCTTAGTGTCTGCATTACATCTGTCCATGTTCTTCTGGCTTTCAAAGTCTCCATTGAGAAATCGGGTGTTATTCTGATGGGTTTGCCTTTATAGGTCACTTGGCCTTTTTCCTTTGCTGCTCTTAATATTCTTTCTTTATTCTGTATGTTTAGTTGTTTAAATATTATGTGGCGAGGGGACTTTTTTTGGGGGTCTAGTCTGTTTGGTGTTCTATAGGCTTCTTGTATCTTCATTGGCATTTCCTTCTTTAAGTTGGGAAAGTTTTCTTCTATGATCTTGTTGAATATATTTTCCGCGCCTTTAAGTTGGTATTCTTCTCCTTCTTCTATCCCTATTATTCAGAGGTTTGGTCTTTTCATGGTGTCCCAGATTTCTTGGACATTTTGGGTCATGACTTTGTTGGCTTTAGTGTTTTCTTTGACTGATGAATCTATTTCTTCTACCGTATCTTCAATGCCAGAGATCCTCTCTTCCATCTCTTGCATTCTGTTGGTTATACTTGCATCTGAAGTTCCTGATCGTTTACTTAGATTTTCTATTTCCAGCATTCCCTCTGTTTGAGTCTTCTTCATTTTTTCTATTTCCCTTTTCAGGTCTTGGACTGTTTCCTCCATTTGTTTCATTGCTTTTTCATGTTTTTCTTTCAGTGCTTTATTGTTTTCTTCCAGGACTTTATTTTTTTCTTCTACTTTAATTGTCCTTTCCTCTAGGTTTTTACAGCGCTCTTGCAATTTTTTTGTATTTTCCTCTATATAAGCCTCTATCTTCTTCATGATGTTATTCATAAGGCTGTTTTCTTCTGCTTCTTCCAATTTTTGATGATCAGCTCTAGATGTTGGAGGAGGGCTAGGTTCTGGTGATGCTGTAATGCTCTTCATTTTGTTGTATGTACTTCTGCCTGGACGTCTGCCCATCTCCTTGTGTTCGATCTTGGTCTTATCAGCTTACTTGGTGGAGAAAGAGCTGACAGATTCGGGAAGTCTCTCTCTTTTGTCCAGATGGGACTCTCTTCTCCAAATGGGAAGTGTAAGGCAGGTTGGGAGCTTTTGTTCAGATGGGAAGGCCGAAGCAGAATGGGAGCTATTGTCCAGATGGGAAGTCCGAGGCAAGATGGCAGCTCTTGTTCAGAAGAGAAGTCTTTTGTCCAGAAGGGAAGTCCGGGGCAGGATGGGAGCTTTGTCCAGAAGGGAAGTCTGGGGCAGGATGGGAGGTTTGTCCAGAAGGGAAGTCCTTCCGGGGCAGGCTGGGAGCTTTGTCCAGAAGGGAAGTCCGTCCGTGGCAGGCTGGGAGCTTTGTCCAGAAGGGAAGTTCGTCCAGGCAGGCTGGGAGCTTTGTCCAGAAGGGAAGTCCGTCCGGGGCAGGCTGGGAGCTGGAGGCCGGTCTCTAAGTCTCAGGAAGTGGCGGGGGTCTCCAGGGGTGCTGGACTTGGGGGCAGGGCTTGGAGACTGCAGGGGATCTTGGGGAAGGGGGCCCTTCCCGGTAGGGGTGGGGGTAGAAGGGACCCTGCCCGCTGGCCAGAACTTGGGGCCAAGGTGCGCAGGTCTTGCCAGGGGTGACTGGTGCCCAGGGACGGGATCTAGGGTGAGGGCGGGCACTCACCTTTGTCCAGAAGGGCACAAGGTAATCTTTTACCATCCAGAAAACAGAAAAGGGGTTAGCGTGGGGCCCAGAAATAAAAAACAAAAGTCAACAAAATCCTGTCAGCAATGGTATGGTGTAGTCGGACCTTCTGTTGGGAACACTGGCTCCCTAATAATGACACAGAGACTTATTATTAATTATAAATGCTCAGCAGATACCTTAGGCTTGCTACTAACCAGCTCTTAAAACTTAAATTAATCCATTTTTATCAATCTACTTTTTGTCTGTGGCTTTATTACCTTTACTTTGTACTGCCCATGCTGCTTCCTCTTCATCTGGCTGGGACTCTGCCTTTCTTCTTCCTAGAGTTCTCTCTCTGCTTTGAAATCTTGCCTATACCTCCTGACTATCTATTGGCCATCCAGCTCTTCATTACACTAATCACAGCAATACATTTTCATCCAGTGTACAAGAATATTTCTCAACAGTATGACTCATCAACAGAGCATTAAGGGGAACTTAGGGTCAGTATTGGAGATTTAATGCATGCTATTACAGGAAGTGCTGCTTTGGGTTTAGCAGTGAGAAAATATTTAAAATTACTTGCACAAATTTCTTATTATAAAATAGCCACTGGAGTGTATGATCCTCTTCCCCCAGGGACAGTAGGAATAATTTTGGGAAGAAATAGTTTATGATCTTATAGATGAAGATTACCAAGGAGAAATTAGAAATATGGTTTATGTACAAAAGACTATGCAAATAGAAGCAGGTGATAGAATTGCCCAAATACTATTGCTTCTATATCTTAGAAGTAAAGCAGCTCCAGTGTGTAGAACAGAAATGTTTGGAAGTACTGGAAAGAACATATTTTTGGTAGTCATTAATTATGAAAGTCCAAAATTAAAAATAAAACTAAATGGGATTGAGATTGAAGGATTATTGGATTCTGGAGCTGGTGTATCTATAATTTCTCAAGACTCATGGAATCCTAACTGGCTTTCGCATGCTGTGGAGCAATCTTTGTACACTGTGTTTAAAAATATACATAGGCATGGGAGAGAAATGAAAAATGATAGAGACAGTAGAATAAAAATAGTTTAAAAGTAATAAAGTCCTTAAAAGAGGGATATATATATATATATATATATATATATATATATATATATATATTCCATGTAGAAATGGAAAATACATGGGGAGTCGGGATCCTGTATGTCATTTTGTTTGGCTTTAAATTTTTTGACTGCTAATGAGTGAGTGATAATTGCTAAGAGACATATGATTATGAAAACTGCTAGATTAAACCTATATATTTTAAAAATAACTTCAAAATGGAATTCAAAGCATATGTTACTTTGGAGAAGAAGTTATGCTTTTATTTCTACAGGAAATGAAAGACTGTGTATTCATTCCAGGTTGATTATGTATCAGATTTGTTTGGGGAAGACTCCCTGAAAATTGTGGCTACAGACATAAAGATATAAGCTTAGAAAAATTAAAAAACACATAATATATAGTATATTTTACCTGCCCAAACATAAAACAAAAAAATATTATCTTTGGCTAACTTGTGTACAGTATACAGTCTATACTTGTATTAATACAGACACGTATGTTACCTTTAAAAATTTATGTATTTTCAGAACAAGGGGACCAGACATCAATGAAAACAGATGGCCCAGGTGATTAAGCATCTCAAAATGCCTCTGTTATAGTCTCCTCAGAATTCTGCATCCAAATCAGCTTCAAGGCAGCTAGCTGAGATGGTCCAGCCACACCAACTACTCCATCTAAGACTTAACAACTTTCCTGATTTTCTAAGGTTCCCCTAAAGATACCAGTGCCCACAGACAATAGGAAGTAGTTTAGAGAATGATGTTCACATCCCTAAGAGGTAGGGTATGGGTGGATTTTGGTTATTCAATGGATTATGAATGTTTGTTATTATTCAGGGGGATTGACTACAAGTTGTTACTGGTCATACTAAACAAAAAAAGGTAATCAAAAGAGCTAAAGTCAAAGATCTCTTTTTAAGGGAAAAAAGGAAATATGATATAGGAATGATGGGGAAAAGGTAGATTCTTAAATCTACTTTAATGCAAAAACAACTATTGGTCTCAAAATATTTTACATTTGTAAGGATTTTGGTCTATTGACAGAAATTTAAAGTTATTTTTGATATACTATATGTATGTTTCTACTATTATTTGGGGTTTTGTGCTTATGCAATTCATTAAAAATGTAATATATAATTAAAAAATATAAGTTAGTAGTTAGTCATTTATAATAATCAAAGTTGTAGTTATATTAGGTATGTTTTCAAGGTTAAACAAATATTTAGATAGATGGTTTTCAAACACTTCAAAGACCTACAGAATGTGGCATTTAATATGATTAATAAACTAAGATTTTTCATGACAGTGAGACATGTCTGCTCCTCAGAGCACAAATCTACTTCAAGAAAGGATGATGGGTATCAAAAACCTCTGTATCAAGTTTGTTTTCTTTATGGCAAATCTAACCATTTGGGCAAAGAAATTGCCCGTGACTCAATTGTTAACAGTATACTTTCCAAATTGGACCAGTAGGACACACGCGTGCACGTGCGCGCACGCACACACACACACACACACACACACACACACACACACACACAAAGTGACTGCTGAACTTTGCTAAGATGAGGTAGGACAGTCTTTCAAAATTTCCTGCTTCTCAAAAATGTCTGTCAGATATACTAGGTCTGTAGGCCAAAGTTGGATGCCCCAGTGTTGCAGAAGATCTTTAGGTGATTGTCCAAGCAGCTAGATATGTCCCTGTTGTTAGGTAACATTACACCTTTCTGGGGTCTTTGGTGGAGTTAAAGACTAAATCATTAGATTTAACATTTTCCTTAGTTGCGATAAATGATAAATTAGATATAAAACTTTAGACTCATAAAGATAAGGCAAATAATAGAATATTTTCTCTAATTTTGCCAAATACAAGTAGACTGGATATTGTAACCAAAATTCTTGCTTGATAACTATTTTTGCTGTGTATAATTTTACTGTGTTAAAGTTAAAACCTCCTTTTTCATTAGACAAAAAGGAGGAAATGCTGTGGAACAATCTTTGTATACTATAAGTATGTATTTTTCTCATTGGTTAGTAAGGAGCTGACTAGCCTATAGCTGAGCATGAAGAGGTTTATTGGGAGAGCCAGAGTAGGAGGATACTGGGAAGAAAAAGGTTGGATTCTGAGGAGTGGCGAGCTAGATGCAGAAGAAGCAACATGGGAATTTTATAGATGAAGTAAATGAGCCTTGGGGCAGCACATAGATTAATAGAAATGGGTTAAATTAAGTTATAAGAGCTGGCTGGAGACAAGCCTGAGCTATCAGCTGAACATTTGTAATTAATAATAAGTCTCTGTGTGGTTATTTCAGGAGTGGCTGGCAGGACAGAAAAGTCCACTTATATTGATGAGAAGTTTCTATTCAATTTTTAGGAATTAGAACATTATTACATATAAAACAAAGTGTGAAATGGATTAAGTATATAGGACCTGAAGGACAGGAAGGGATATGAAAGCCTTATGTGGTTGATATAGCCATGAGTTTATGGGGAAGACATTTGCTTCAACAATGGGGAGCTCAAATTAATATTCCTGCACCTTCAGAAACAGCTTGTATAAAAATATATTTAAGATGGGATATATTCCTGGAAAAGGCATTGGAAAGGTTTATAAGAGAAAGTCACAGGCTCTGAAGGTTGTCTAAAAGCAAGACAGAACAGGAATTGGTTATCAAAATTTGGATTAAGGGCTACTGCTGGAAACGACAACCCTGTCTTTAAAATGGTTAACAAATAAGTCTTTATGGGTGGAACAGTGGTCCTTAACTAAAGAAAAAATTCAGACACTTTAGCAACTAGCACAGTAACAGTTAGATGCTAAACACAATGAGGAAACCACAAGTTCTTGGAATTCTCCTACATTTCTAATAAAAAAGAAATCTGATGTCATTGTTTTTCTCTGCTGAGTAGTATTCCATTGTGTACATGTACCACATTTTCTTAATCCATTCTTCAGTTGAGGGGCATCTAGGTTGTTTCCAGGTTCTGGCTATTATGAATAATACTTCTGTGAACATAGTTGAGCATGTGTCCTTGTGGTATGATTGAGTATTCCTTGCGTATATGGCCAAGAGTGGTATATCTGGGTCTTGAGGAAGATTCATTCCCAATTTTCTGAGAAATGGCCATACTGATTTCTGAAGTGGCTGTACAAGTTTGCATTCCCACTAACAGTGGAGGAGTGTTCCCCTTGCTCCACATCCTCTCCAGCATAAGCTGTCTGCAGTGCTTTTGATTTTAGCCATTCTGACAGGTGTAAGATCGTATCCCAGAGTCATTTTGATTTGCATTTCCATGATAATTAAGGATGCTGAGCAATTCCATAAGTGTCTTTTGGCCATTTGAAATTCTTCCTTTGAGAATTCTCTCTTTAGCTCTATAGCCCATTTTTTGATTAGATTGTTTGTTATTTAGATGTCTAGTTTCTTGAGTTCTTTATATATTTTGGAGATCAGCTCTCTGTGCAGGCAAATGGATGGAACTAGAAAATATCATCCTGATTGAGGTAACCCAGATCCAGAAAGACAAATATGGTATGTACCCTTTCATAAGTGGATACTAGATATAAAGCAAAGGGCAATCAGGCAACAACTCACAACTCCAGAGAAGCTAACTAATAGGGAAGATCCAAAGAGGGATGCATAGACCACACTGGGAAGGGGAAATAGATGAGATCTCCATGAGTAAACAGGGGATGAGGGGTGGGCAATGGAGGGTAGAGAATAGGGGTAGAGAATATAAGGGAATGGAATGGTTGAGCTGGAACAGGGAGGGGGGAATGAAATGAAAGAGATACCATGATAGAGGGAGACATCATGTGGATAGAGAGAAACCCAGTGCTAGGGAAGTTGCCAGGAATCCCCAAGGATGACCTCAGACTGGGCTACTAGCAATGGTGAAGAGGGTGCCTGAACTGAACTGGCTTGCCCTAGAGATCAGACCGGTGAATATCCAACTATCATCACAGAACTTTTCTCCAATGACTGATGGAAGCAGATGCAGAGATCCACAGCCAGATAGAGCTCCAGGAGTCCAGTTGAAGAGAGAGAAGAGGAATTCTATGAGCAAGTGCATCAGTATCATGATGAGGAAACATGCAGGGATGACCAATCCAAACTAGAGGGAACTCATGAAAGTTGGATCATTGCTGTGGAGCCTATATGGGACTGGACTAGGTCCTCTGCATGTTGAGACAATTGTGTAGTTTGATCTGCTTGGGAGGGCCCCTGGCAGTAGTATCAGAATCCATCTCTGGTGCATGAGTAGGCTTTGTGGAGCCCACTACTTGTGATGGGACACCTCATGCAGCCTTGAGGCAGGGGGAAGGACTTGGACTTGCCTCTACTGAATGTGCCTCCCCAGGGGAGGCCTTGCCTTCTTGTGGGTGAGAGTTGGGAGTTGGCTGGAAGGAGGAGGCTGGGGTGGTGGGAGGAGGGAAGAGGGGGATCTTTGATTCGTGTGTAAAACGAATGAAAAAAATTTCTTAATAATAAGAAAAAAGAAATCTGGAAAAATGGTGAGTGTTAACTGACTTGAGAACTGTAAACAGAGTAATTTAGCCCATGGGCCTTTTACAGCCTAGAATTTCCCTAACTTCGTTATTATCTAAAGCTTGGCCTATAATAGTTGTTGATTTAAAAGATTGCTTCTTTACTATTCCTTTACAAGAACAGGGTAGAGAAAAATTTGCTTTTAAAGTCCATACATATAATAATGCTCAGTCAGTAAAACAATATCATTGGAAGATACTTCACCAGGGAATGTTAAACAGTCCAACTTTATGTCAATATTTTGTAAATCAACCACTAGAAGTGGTTTGTAAGCATGTTTCTCAGTCTATTATTTATCATTATATGAATGATATCTTAATAACTGCCTCTGATATTAATATCCTTGAAAAAGTGTTTGCTGAGGTACAACAGATGGGGATTGCAAATTGCTCCTAAAAAATTCAGAGGATATTCCCTTAATTATTTAGGATTTACATTGAGTAAACAGAGAAATCGGCCACAAATGGTACAGATTAGATGATATCAATTGCAGACTCTTAAGGATTTTTAGAAGTTATTGGGAACTATTAATTGGTTGCAGCCTATCATTTGGGTTGTCTAGTCAAGAATTTAGAAATTTATTTCAAATTTTGCAAGGTGGCTTAGGTTTAAACAGTCCAAGGCATTTAATAGTTGAAGCAGAAAAGGAGCTGGTCCAAGTTGAACAAAAAAATACAGTGTCTAATAGATTATATCTCACAACTGAGTGTATTTTGGTAATTTTATCTTCTACCCATTCACCTACTGGACTTATTATGCCAAGGAAAGATAACATTTTAGAATGGATATTTTTAGCTCATAAACAGAGTGAAAAGCTAAAACCCTACATAGAAAAGGTTTCTGACTTAATTATAAAAGGAAGAATAAGACTTTGTCAATTGTCAGGAATGGATCCAGCTAAGATTGTAGTACCTTTTACTAATGTTGACATTTTGCAACTCTCGATTATTAATAGTGACTGGAAAAGAGTCTAGCAATTACTTAGGAGAAATCAACAATAAATACCCCCAAAATAAAAGACAAAAATTAAATATATTCATCAAACTATTGATACATACTCCCGATTTCAATGAGGATCTGCCTTAAGCTCTGAAAAGGCTCATTCTGTAATTACACATTTATTAGAGACAATGGCTGTAATGATTATACCAATACAAACTAAAACTGATAATGTTTCCAGTAAAATGAAATAAATTTTTGCATGTTATAACATAAAACACATTACAGAATACCATATAATTCTACAGGATTGACAATTGATGAAAGAGCTAATTGCATTCTAAAAGAAATGCTTATAGAACAAAAGGGGGATATGAGACCTCTCAGAGATAGCTTACATAATACTTTACTAACTTTAAGATTTTAAGATGCTAATGAAACAGGGACAGCTGAAAGGCACCGGAATACAGAAAAAAACTGCTGAATTGAATCACCGTGTGTACTATACGGATGCTTTGACATCAGAATGGAAAATGGGAAAGGTGTTATGATGGGGTCAAGGTTATGCTTATATTTCTGCAGGAGCCAAGAAGTTGTGGATATCATCAAAGTTAATAAAACTTAGACATGAGCAAGAGAAGCCTCTTGGATGACTTGACAGCTGATATGGATAGCACAGCTTTAGGGAGAAAAAGATTCAGCAAGCCCTTGAAGCAAACAGCTGATCCTCGTACGTGGGACAATTTAAGAGATTAGCTGAAGGAGAAGCAATAGTTCCACTGGCCAAAGCACCTTTGAATGTTACAACACTGTCCCTTGCTATGCTGTCTGGGACCTATATGGATAAGGCGGTCTGATCATACTCACTGGGCTTATATTCCCAGTCCTCCAATTAACAAAGGGGTAAGTTGAGAAGATATAGAGATTCCTGTTGTAGGCAATGAATCCTCTTGGATACCTGGTCCTTATGACCACAGAGGACCTGCTAAGCCCAAGGAAGAGTGTAAGGAAACCACAAACTGTACTGTAGGAGTGCAAGGAATTCTTATTTGTATGGGTAACAGAACTCACTGTCTAAATATAAGTTTTCAATTTTGGCTATCTTCAGTTAATCATAGCACTGCCCAGAATTTTCATGATAAATTTTATATTTATATGCTTCATGCATCTGGTTTTAGAGGCCAGGAGATTACCCCTACTAGTTCCATCAATCTATTGTCTTGTGAGATGAGGGTTACCAACAAGGAATCTGACTGGATACATTGGCAACAATGTGAAAGTAGGAAACCTTGAGTTCTTATTAATATCTCCATGGAGATGTCATTGATTGGATCCCTTACAGCTTTACTCAAGGAAAATATTCTCACTCAGTGTTAAGATGCATTTTGTAGTCACCTTAATGCTTCTCATATGATTTATGAATTATAAGAAATTAAGGAAATCTTTTTAATTAAGTTGCTTGATGTATCTGGAATGGATGTTATGGAAAGCCTTGCAGATATTATAGTTTGAATGGAACTTTAGAAATTAACTCTACTGTTGCTGAACCTATTCAGTGGCATGGAGGTGGAATGCCATGTCCTGTGTTGCAATTTGGCAATTCAGTTCAGACTAATTTGTATAAATTGTCAAGTGCCTTATGCTCTCTTAAACTATGGAAAGGAAATTTAATGTTTATGATGGTAAGTATACTTTTTCCCTTTAGATTGAACCAAAGTCACACCTTTGTAGCATGCATACCATTACCTTATATATTATTGAAAGGACCTGTACAATGACACCCTAATAACTATAGAATCACTTGTGAATGCAGTACTCTTCATATCTGCATTAATGCTAGAATGTTATTTGGTGTCACATCTGAAAGTTTATATATTCTTAGAGCAAGGCCAGCAGTCTTAAAACCAGTGAAGCTGTTGAGGCCATTGCAAGACTCATCTGTGCTGATTCTAGTCCAGAAACGTACTGAGAGAATATTAAAAAAGAACACATCATATGATTGGACTTATTATTGTTGTAGTCATTGGAATTATTGTATTGACTACTACTGCTACAATAGCCAGAATGGCCCTTCATAAAGAAATTCAAACTGCTGAATTTGTTAGAGCCTGGCATTGGCATTCTGCAGAAATTTGGGTTCAATAGGATGAAAGAGATAGTGAGATAGTTAATGAAATAGCTGACTTGAGACAAGCTGTGTTACTTTTGGGAGATCAGTTAGAGACTTTGAAGGAACAAATTAAACTAAAATGTGGTTTGAATGTTACAACTTATTGTATTACACCTTTAAAGTTTAATGTAAGCAAGTATGGTTGGGAAAAGGTTAAAATGCATTTCACCCTAATTCTTCTCAAATGATTTATGATTTACAACAAGAAATCAAGGAAACCTTTTAAAATAAGTTACCTGATGTATCTGGAATGGATGTCTTAGAAATCCTTACAGATACCATAGCTTCATTTTATCCTATGAATCATTTTAATAGGTTTCTTATCCTATCAATTGTTATACTTGTTTTTGCTGTAATAATTTTACTGACTTTCAAATGTATTCTAATTCTGATTTATATACTAAAACTATGAAATTGCATGAAAAAGAAAAGGCTGTCTTCACTGTGTGGCTGTATAATCTTCAATGTAATTAATATAGCTTAAACAAAAGGGGGGAATGTTGTAGGAATTTAGCAGAGTCGCCGTATCTGGGGTAGACAATAGAATGATAGAATGAATAGTTGTTTTCTAGAAACACTTTGACCTTGAAAAATCATTGTGGTGAAACAGTAAAGAATCTTTGTGGAAAACAATGATTGTTTTCTGTGATTTGTAGAATTGTTTTTCTGCAGGGGCATTGCAGCCTTCACCTGACTTTGGTCACAAGATGCCTCTGGCACACTTGAGGCTCTTGGGTTATTGTGTACTGCAAATGATACACAATAAAGGACTAAAGTCATGAGGGTATGTGATGCTTTCCTTCAGAGATTCATATAGATTAGATTAGGGACCTTGATACAACTTTGTGTAACAATCAATAAATATATCTTTATATAGCTGTTCGAGGTTCAGTTTAGTTCCTCAGAGGCTGGACCTTCCTTCTGCCACACAGGCCTTAAAATATCATCTTGGAGTGACCTCTTTCTTTGACTGACCCGCACAAAGGAGAACACTTGACATTGCCTTTTCCCGTCATGATGATAATGGACTGAATGTCTGAAAGTGTAAGGAAGATACCCTAATTAAATGCTTTCTTTATAAGAGATGCTTTGGTCATATTTCTCTTCACAGAAATACAAAACCCTAACTAAGACACCAATACTCATGGATTGGTAAGATTAACATAGTAAGAATGGCCATTTTACCAAAAGCAATCTACAGATTCAATGCAACCCTTATCAAAATTCTAACACAATACTTTACAGACCTGGAAAGAATAATACTCAACTTCATATGGAAAAACAAATCCAGGATAGCTAAAATGATCCTATAAAATAAAAGAACTGTCAGAGTTATGTAGCACGAATCTTCAAGAGTCTTATTAATAAGATCAAACCTGGGGCCAGTTATTGGGGTGAATGCTGGAAGATCAGAGAAGCAGAACAAGCCACAGCTACCTCACCTCGCCAGTTCCTCAGCTGATCCTGTTTCCTCAGACTGGAAGCTTCTGAGTCCTCATTCAGAATGAATCTCAGCTGAGCTGTGCTGCTCAAAGCCTGAAGCTTAACCAGCTAAAAGCTTAACCAGCCAAATGCTTCTAGTTTCTTGTCCTCACGCCTTATATACCTTTCAGCTTTCTGCCATCACTCCCTTGGATTAAAGGCTCACTTCTTGGAATTAAAGGCGTGTGTCACCATGCCTGGCTGTTTCCAATGTGGCCTTGAACTCACAGAGATCCAGAGGGATTTCTGCCTCTGGAATGCTGGGATTAAAGGTGTGTGCTACCACTGCCTATCCTCTATGTTTAATATTGTGGCTGTCCTGTTCTCTGACCCCAGATAAGTTTATTCGGGTACACAATATTTTGGGGAACACAATACCACCACAGAGTTATCACCATACCTGATTTCTCAAGCTCTACTACAGACATATAGTAATAAAAACAGCATGTTATTGGCATAGAAATGGTCACATGGATCAATGGAATGGAATCAAAGACCCAGACATAAATCCACATACCTATGAACACTTGATTTTTGACTAAGAAGCCAAAATTATACAATGGAGAAAAGTAAGCATCTTCAACAAATGGTGCTAACATAACTGGATATCAACATGTAGAAGAGTGCAAATAGATCCATATCTATCACCCTGCATAAAACTCAAGTACAAGTGGATCAAAGACCTCAACATAAATCCAATTACACTAAACCTGATAGAAGAAAAAATGGGGAATAGCCTTGCATGCTGAGGCTGAGAAGACTACTTCCTGAATATAACATCAGTAGAATAGACATTAAGATCAACAATTAATAAATGGGACCTCCTGAAATTGAAAATCTTCTATAAGGGAAAGGACACTGTCAATAGAACAAAACAGCAGCCAACAGAATGGGAAAAGATCTTCACCAACCCCCACATCTAACAGAGGGCTAATCTCCAAAATATATAAAAAAAAACTCAGGAAATTAGATGTCAAAAAACCAAATAATCTAATTAAAAATGGGGTGAAGACCTAAACAGAGAATTCTCAATAAAAGAATCTCAAATGTCAGAGAAATACTTAAAGAAATGTTCAAAATCCTTAACCATTAGGTGAAATCAAAGCTATTCTGAGATTCCATCTTACACCTGTCAGAACAGCTAAGATCAAAAACATAAGTAACAGCTCATGCTGGAGAGGATGTGGAGTAAAAGGAATACTCCTCCATTGCTGGTGGGAGTGCAAACTTGTACAGCCCCTTTGGAAATCAATATGGGGGTTTCTCAGAAAATTGGGAATCAATATACCTCAAGATCCACCTATATCACTGTTGAGCATATACCCAAAGGATGCTCAATCATACTACAAGAACACTTGCTCAACTATGTTCATAGCAGCTTTGTTTGTAATAGCCAGGATGTGGAAACAACCTAGATGTCCCTCAACTGAAGAATGGATAAAGAAAATGTGATACATTTACACAATGTAATATTACTCAGCTGTTAGAAAAGATTGACATCAGGAAATTTGATGTCAAATGAATGTAACAAAAAAAATCATTCTGAGTGAGGCAACCCAGACCCAGAAGGACAACCATGGTATATACTCACTCATAAGTAGATATTTACTGTAAAACAAATGATAACTGTGCTACGATCGCCAGACTCAGAGAGGCTAGGTAACAAGGAAGGCCCAAGCAGGGATGCCTGTATCTCTCTGGGAAGGGGATATAGAGAAGATCTCTTGTATGGACTAGGGGCCAGTGGGCATGGGAAACTGAGGGATCAGGTTGTGGGGTGAGTGGAGGGAGAGAGTGCTGAGAGAGATGACTGGAAAGGGGGGCTTTTCAGGTTCAGGTAGAAGCCTGGTGCAAGAGAAACTCACATGAGTCTATAAGGATGACTTCCAGCTAAGACTCCTGGCATTAGTAGATGTGTATCCTGTAATGGCCAACTCTGTGATCTGATTGGTGACTATCCTGGTTGTCATCAGAGAGCCTTCATCCAAAGACTGATGGAGGCAGATTCAGAGACCCACAGCCAAACATTGGGCTGAGCTCTGAGGGTCCTGCTGAGGAGATGAAGGATGGATTGTGGGAGCCAGGGGGGTCAGGGACATCTCAGGAAAACACACAGAAATGGCTAGCCTGGCTCATGGGAATTCATAGAATCTGAACCAACAACCAGAGAGCCTACATGGGACTGATGCGGTCCCTCTATATACATGTGTCAGTTGTTTAGCTTGGTCTATTTGTGGGAGCAAGGGCTGTCCCTGGTGCTTTGACTGGCTCTTGGGAACTTATTCCTTATGCTGAATTGCCTTGCCCAGCCTGAATATAGTTGGAGGTGTTTGGTCTCAAGAAAGCTTGATATGCAATGCTTTGCTGCAGCCCATGGGAAGCCTGTCCCTTTCTAAGTGGATGTGGAAAAGGAGTGTATTGAGGGAGGTATGGAGAGGAGATGGGGGAAGTGAGTAGGAGGAGAGGAGGAAGGTGATGCTGCAGTCAGGATGTCAATTAAATAAATTAATTAAATTAAAAATATTAGTATGTGGTACCTATTCTAAAAAACATTAAAAATTAAATTTAATAATGGAAGGGGGAAACTATCATTTGCTATATGACAGACTTCTGTGTGCATTTTTGACATTTTAGTCTGTGCAATTTCCCAAAGACTGTGAATTGGGAAAAGATGGTCCTTGTCCACTTTTGCACGTTGGATCTCAAGTCAAATCCTACACAGAGTAAAGACTTTACAAGTGATAGTATGGTACATTGATCAATGTAGGGAAATGACTTCATGAGGTCAAGAACTCCACCCTTAACTTAGCAGTTCAGCAATATACCTACCATAAGATCAGGCTGTAGGCAAGCCTGTAGGGTATTTTCATAGTTAGTGGTCAATGAGGGATGGCCCAGCCTATTCTGGCTGGTTACATCCCTGCACTGATGGTCCTGGATTCTGTAAGAAAGCAGGCTGAGCAAGCTATGTGGAACAAGCCAATAAGCAGCACTCTTCCACGGTTTCTGCATCAGTTCCTGCTTCCATGTTCCTGCCCTATTAGAGTTTCTGTTCTGACTTCCTTTGATGATGAACAGTTATATGGAAGTATAAGTCAAATAAACGGTTTCTCCACCCCTCTCCTCAAAAAACAGAAGGAATGACAATTGTTACCAGAAAGTTGGAGAGGAGAGACCAGGTATGAAGTTGTCTTATGAGGTCAGAATCCTTTTACATGCCTGCCTGATGAATCCAAATCTGCCAGTGAATTTTTAAATGATTTATTTTATGATCAATGATTTTTGTGTGTGTGTGTGTGTATGGTGATATTTTATTTATGCTTAAATGTGATTTTATTTGTATGTTAATAAATAAAGTTGCCTGGAGATCAGAGGTCATAGCCATTAAGCAGAAGTATGGCAGTGGTAGCACCTGCCCTTAATCCGATCACATGGCAGGCAGAGTCTCTGTGTGTTCAAGGACACAGCCAAGCATGGTGACACATGACTTTAATCCCAGTACCAACCATAGAAACCTGGAGGTCTGTATAGACAGGCAGTGATGAGGAAGTCATGTGGTTGGATTTGGAGCCAATGAGAAAGCAGAACAGAAAGGCAATAAAAAGACAGGACACAGGAAGAAGTTCTCTCTCTCAGGGGAAGAACGGCAGCGACTGGTAAGCTAAAGGCTATTGGCTAGTGCTCTGATCTCTTGGGCTTTTAACTCGGTATTTGGCTCTGTGTTTATCTAATAAGACTTTAGAATTTCGTCTACATGTCTGTCTTTCTGTCCATCTGCAAAGACCAAAAAAGGAAGTCAGATTCCCCAGAGCTGGAGTTACAGAACATTGTGAGACATCCAGTGTGAGTGCTGGGAACTAAACTCGTCTTCTCCAACAGCAGTGCATGCTCTTAGTCACTGAGATAGCCTTATGACCCCTTCAATAAATTTTATAGTATAATATTAAATATTGGATTACTCATATAGGGTAGAAAATCAACAAGAGAATTCATATCTTTTAATGTAAACCTGAACAAAAGTCCATGGCTGGGGAGGTTGTAGGCTGTAGGATGCTCTCAGCCTTGATCAGCTTTCTTTCTTCGGTGGATAGAAGTCAAGGCCAAGACTCAAAACTAGTCAAAGTACCAATAGCACGTGACTGTGAGTGTTCACTACTAAATGAGATATCTTTATAAAGTGCCCCAGCCCCAACCAAAGATCAAGGAACACTGTGAAAGAGGAGGCAGGAAGAATGTAAGATTTGGAGGATATAGAAGAATGCTGTTTCTTTGGAACATGACATAGATATTACACTCATAAACTGACACTGTCCCTAACCCTGCATAAAATTAAGCCAGCTCATATTCTACCATGCATAAGAGTGGAGCCCCTGAGATGTCTCTTCTAGCCAAGAAGCTGCTGGGGAGTCATCTTTCAGGGATGTGGTCCCTAGTAGGCTGCTCATGTTCCGGTGGATGGCTCCTCATGCACACACATGTTGACAGTATTAAAAGGACTTAGTAATTATTAAAAAAAGGAGACTTGAGGTTGGGAGAAGAGGACATGTTTGGGTGTTCTGGGGGGTTGGTGATTAGGGATTATGCTCATATTTCATTGTATGGTATGCTAGTATGAAATTATTGAAGAGCAAGTTAAACATTCAAAGCATGAAAAAGAAATTGTGCTGTGCTTTCATGTTTTTAAGAAGAGGGAAACTGCCTAGTTTCTTGAACATGTTTCAAGTACCAAATTCTCTCCATATTTTCCTTATAAAGTAAGAGTAATATTAGATAAAGAAAATTTTGACAACCATGTAACCATCATAGAATAAAAAAAATACTAGATGACTCTTCTCTGGAAACAGCAGAATTACTGAACATCTGGTCATTTTAGATCCATTCCAGTTCATATTTTGAACAGAACACTTAGGATAATTAATTTTGATTGTCAGCTTGACTGGATCTGGAATCAGTTGAGACACTGCTCTAGGCAGGTCTGTGCAGGCATTTCCAACAAGGATTTACTGTGCACAGACCTCAGAGTAGGTGACACCTTCTGGAAAGGGTCCCTGATACAAATTGGTCTGAGAAAAATGCAGTGTCCCCAACCTGCTTCTTGCCAAATACCGCTGCTGCTGCCATCCGACTCCGTCAAGAGAATCCAGCATCTTTTAGCTTTTTTTTTGTATATACAGGTTTTTTTTTTTAAACCATAACAGCAACTATTGGTGAAAATTTAATTGTTTTCCCCTATTTCCAAACACCTGTTGGTTTGGAAGGACAGTTGAAAAACAAAAATCAGCCACCACGGAAACACAGAACTGGCTTTTGACTACGTGAGACGTTCCATTGTCAATTGCTGAATGGAAGGGAGGCTGGAGGGGCAACATACCAGGGGTAGAGGGGAAGCTCAAGGAAAGTGCCGTTAGCCTCTGTCTTCCCACCCCACATGGCTAGGACTGCAGCAGTAGACAGGGCAGAGGACCTCAGAAAGCACACACTTTCTGAGTCAGAGTCCTGGGGGCTTTGCAAGTGGCCTTTTTAAGGCATACCAGGGGGCTGCAGAAGACATCTTGTACCAGGTGGAATGTCTTCTGGGAAATGTTCATGTTGGCAGTCTTTCCTACTGGATGTGCAGTATGGCTGGTCAGGCTGAAGCCAGAGCTGAGGAAGCATAGAAACTACATACCACTTGTAGATTTTGAAAGCAAAGCTCTGCCAACAAGCACTAGATCCCAGGACCAACCTCAAAACAAAACAAAACAAAACAAAATAAAACAAAACAAAACAAAAACAAAATAAAACAAAACCAAAAACCCTGCAGTTCCAGAGGATAAGAGAAGTGTCCTGATTGGTCAGCTGGAAAAATGAGGATTTAGCAGTCATTCTGACAGGTTAAGCATCCCTGTGAGCTAACCTCAGGAAAGTCCACCACTAAGCCAGAAATCCATTACCAGACCAGGAAATGAGCCTGGACGCTAAGCATGAGACAGAGACCTGCCTGCAGGAAGATTGGCATTCCTGTCACTAAAATCTGAGAGGCCAGAAGCTGGTGGAACTCATGCTCCACACCCAAGGTCCAGACAGAACCGCACCATCACCCCCCAAATGGTGTTCATCTACAACAAATACCTCTACCAAGGTAAGGAGAGGTCAGTGGTTGGGTTTTGTAGATTGTTAAGTAGCTGCTGTGGACACAGAGTCCAGAAAACATACCTAAGATCGTCCTGAACCACACTGATGAAAAAAGTGGTGTCTCCCTTCCAGAGATAGTGCAAAGGGTTAAGCTGTTTCAGCTCCAAGCAGATGACTCCAAGAGCATGGGGCAGGATCCTGAGAACAATGCAAAGATGGCTTTCCAGAGCAGCCTGTAAGCAGTTCTGTCAGTATATTCAAATCTGGTTTAAAAGTTCAAGCCTTAAAGGATTTATGAAAAACAAAATTTAGCGCACATTAACAATGGATAGAAATGTCAATGTTTGTTAAAAATCATTGTATCATTTAAATTGGTAATTAAATATATAATTTTAAGCTTCTTATAAATGTAAGATGATCCATAAATATGAATTAAGTATCTCTTTTAAAAATAATTTAGTAACACTGAAGATTACTCTTTGAAAAGAATGGCATAGAGTTGTTTTAGATAGGGCGCTCTACAAATATAGAACTAATATAATGTGTACACATTATTAAAGGGGATTTATTAGAATAGCTTACAACTCTTCATGAATGGTTAGTCCCACAATAACCATCTATATGCTGTAGAGAACAAGAACTTAGGAGCTATTTAATCAATGATGTTCAATCTGGTGCTGAAAGTCTGGAGGCTCCTTAGAGAGTCACTGGTCTTCAGTACACAGTAGAAAGCAAAATATTCCCATGTAAAAAGTTTTAACAACTAAGCTAGATGCATAACTTTGATCTTAAAGTATATATACTTAAAGAATATATACTTTTCCATGCTTCTGGCCTAGAAATTGTGTCTGTGTAGTGGGTAGCTGTTCCAGCTTTGACCTGGAAGTACTACCCCCATTGAGGCTCTGGTAACTGGCACACCTACGAGGCGGGTCCTAGAGAAGAGCCCTTAAGACCCGCAATCTGGATGTACAGGCTCGCTTGGTTCCTGGATCCTAGACTCTGGAGTTAGTCTGAGCAGAGTTCTCCAGAGAACATTGCTGGACTGCATTTCACCTTTCCCAGAACCTGTAACCTATCCCTTTACTTGTAATTTACCCCACAAAATAAACCTCCCTTTTAACTACATGGAGATGCCTTAATACTTCCACCAATAGTGTGTGTATGTGTGTGTGTGTGTGTGTGTGTGTGTGTGTGTGTGTATGTGTGTGCACGTGAGCACATGTGTATTTTGCAGCAAACATTTGCTGAAAGTAGTCAACAGGTTGAAAGCAACCTTAAACCAAAGAATCATCTCACAATGTTGAAAACAACATGTGGACATAAGTTGATAATATTTTTTTGTGGTTTGAATGCTGTTTTGTCTCAGATAACTTTTTCTCTTGCACAACTCTGTGAAAGGCCTCTGTGGAAAAGTAACCCTCATTCTTTCCCACACAATATTTTCTATGCTGTTGAATAAACACAGAGCAAAGCCCTTTATTAGGGGTAGAGAGAAGACATAGGGAGAGATGTAATAGTTCAAATTTGGGCTCACACTTAGTCAAACTACTGGGTGAGGAAGTCTCTTTTGTTATTTCTTAATGTATTGATGCATTCATGCACACTTCATGTTGGTTAACATTCCCCTGTCTCCTGGCTTTCCTGCCCACATCATCACATCATGTATGGGATTCCTTTTCTCAGTCTTCCCATCTCTACCTTCACTACACCTGTATCTTGAGTGCAAAATGTTGTTCTTATGCAAAAGTGTGTTATTGATTCTATTTTGACTTCTAAAATTTAAACAAAAACGAATAAAAACATACTACTTGCCAAGAAGAGATACAATGGTTAAAAAAAAGAGAGAGAGAGAGAAACTCTATATGCTAGCGATAAAAACATTTTTAGAAAGAATGCTAGTGTCCTCATAGGCCAGAGAATTTTTGGATCCCTTGGAGGTGAAGTAATAGGAAACTGTAAGCCATAGTCATAGGTGCTGAGAATCCACTTCAGGCCCTCTACAAGAGCAATATGTGTTCTTAACCTCTGGTCCATCTCACTACCCCTGATTTTTTATTTTTAAAGTATATAATAACCACCAAATATGATAAAAATGATGAAATACCTTAAATAGGAGCAAAAATATCTTTCTGAAAAATAATCAGACAAATGCAAGAAAAGGAACAATTTAAAAAATATCAAAAGTCATAAAGGTCACAGTGAACGGAAGGTCAAAAGCATTTGCCAAGTGCAAACACTAATAATTCATCTGCACCCTGGGAAAAGGAACTGTGTTTACTTTCATTGTTATTTTGTTCCTACAGTGTCCACTTCAGACAAAAGGCCATCGTGTCTGACGAGCGTTCTTTTCCTTTCACTCTGGCTCTTTCTGAAATGCCTCTTCTCTTGTTAAAACTACCCTGTTTTCTCAAGCAAATTTTCTTTTCTGTTCTGAATTACAAACTATTTCTCATGTATTATAGACATATTTGGAAACATCCATTTTATGACTAAATATTAATTTATACATGGTTATGTTTTTTATTTGATTTTTATTTTATTTCATCGCTAGGCCACTGGCCACACATATTCAACCCATTCTCTATTTTAATGGGACTTAATCTTTGTTTGGGAAAAGATACTAATTGTCCAAGAAAAATCAGCTTTAGTGAGAGTCATAGTAGTGGTTCTTTGGAGATAAAAGTAATTCCACTTAATCTAGGCAAGGAAGAAAGGGCAATCTATGTAATTAACTTATGTTGAACAGGGAACTGATGGATTAATATGATGCTAGCCAAGTACAGAAGAGGGGGAGTGTGCAAGGCAAAATGAACAGCAGATTGAAGTGGTACAGAGGAGAAAAAAGTGGTATGCTTGTGACAGTGAGGCGCAGAAGATGGTGGGTCTGAAGCAGGGAAAGCTATTACTGGGACATGAGGACCATTCTTAAATACCTCAGGAAATTGCCTTCAATCTAAAGTCCATGGGAATTCTCTGAAGGATTTTATAAAGAAGGACATATTTGTAGTGGTTTACATGAGAACTGTTCACCATATACTCAGGCATTTGAACATCTTTTCCTCAGTAGTTGCTGCTGTTTGGGCAGGCTTTGGAATTGAGGGCTTGCTGGAGAAAGCATGTTTCTAGGGGTGGGTGTTGAGACTAAAATGCCTCTTGCCTCTTACAGTTCATTCTCACTACTTTGTGCTTGCATTTGAAGATGTGGGCTCTCAGTTTCTTTCTTTTTATTTATTTATTTATTTATTTATTTATTTATTTATTTATTTATTT
>CABHPP010122249.1:14998-28163 GCA_902168425.1 Peromyscus attwateri | reverse complement strand
TTTATTTATTTATTTATTTATTTATTTATTTATTTATTTATTTATTTATTTTTTTTTTTGGTTTTTCGAGGAGACAGGGTTTCCCTGTGTAGCTTTGCGCCTTTCCTGGAACTCACTTGGTAGCCCAGGCTGGCCTTGAACTCACAGAGATCCTCCTGGCTCTGCCTCCCGAGTGCTGCGATTAAAGGCGTGTGCCACCACTGCCTGGCTGGGCTCTCGGTTTCTTACTCCACATCCACTGCTTACTGCCATGCTTCTGTCCCACCATGATGGACTCACCTCCCTAGCACCATGAGCTAAAATAAACTCTCTTCCTTAAGTTGCTTTTTGTTATAGTGTTTTATCTCATCAACATAAAAACCACTAATATAAAAACAGTTCATTTGTCAAGTTCCTATCTGTCTTATTGTGAATTATGGACTTTATTTTATTTGTGGCCAATGCATGAGGTTCTCTATAGACACATCTACTACTGTGCTGAAAAAGGAGTTCTGGCTTGATTTTCTACTGCCTTCTTCACACATCTTAAAATTTATTAATGCAATGAAGTTAGATATCTTCGAATAAGCATACAATTTAACATTTCAGTTTTGACTCAATAATGTCCTCGTGAACTGCCTTCTATAACCTCTGTTTTAATCCATAAACCATATGTCATTTTATTTTTCATCTCCAATTATAGTGTTTCATCAGAGTCATGGCTACCATTGTAACTCTTCAGAGGCAGTTGGTGAAGTATTTTGTTCTGAGCAAACATACTGCACATGGGCTTTCACAGTCAATCACAAGCATATGCTTACCTGTCAAGTCACATGGATGGAGGTTGCCTTTGCTCCTGACCACTTTGGAAGGAGTTGGCTGAGTCAAGCACTCAGGCTTCCTTGATAAACCATGTACTTACGTTTATTTGAATTCCTAGAACAGGATTTTTCTTCAGGGGCCATCTGATGGGGCTTGCAGCAGCAGAACTTTTCAGGGAGGTAGAACTGTGGAGATCTCATCCCGCACTCTAGCTTGGTACTCTTAGTACTGGGTACCTTTCCACATGTATCTCATCCTCCTAACTCTCTCCTGGCCTGAGGTTCATAGGGATGAAGGAATCCTATGTTTGTCTTACACTGGCAGTGAAATGACAATTCTGCACTTCCATATCTGTATTGATTCACCTAACCCTAATTATAGCATCGTATGGGGAAAAATGGATCAGTCAGGGCTGCTGCTTTCCTGGCTTAGAATATTGCTTAAACTATCCCAGTAAGCAATTAACAGGCATGGCCATTACTTTTATTTTGGCTTGTCTTAACCAGAAACTCCAACACCTGGTGTCTCCAGCTGAGTTCCTGACAGTACATTCACAATATTGTGCACCTGCCACCCTCTCCAGCTGTGGAATGTTTTTATCATCCCA
This sequence comes from Peromyscus attwateri, assembly GCA_902168425.1. Lineage (NCBI taxonomy): Eukaryota > Metazoa > Chordata > Mammalia > Rodentia > Cricetidae > Peromyscus > Peromyscus attwateri. Next base: position 26,755 of record CABHPP010122249.1, on the reverse strand, counting down.
AATAAAGACAATGATGGGATTGATATTCTTCAGGAGGTGGGCAGGTGAGGAGGTGGCCATAAGCTACTCCCATTATTATAGAAAAACACCTTTATTTTAACTGAGTGAATTGGGTAAGACATGTTTTTGGTGTGGAGTAGAATATTCCTTGTGAGAGCTCTGAGAAGAGATGGTTGAGAGCCATAGAGTATGTTTGTGTTCAGGTATTTTCTCAGCCTCCTGCCATTGGGTGTGCTTTATCTATTCAAATCCAAAGAGTAGAGTGAGAAGTAATGATTTGAAATTTAAAGTAAATATGAGTCAGGAGAAATTAAGATTTTAAAATAAAAGACATACTTTAAAATTTTCATCTTTTATTAGTACAATATGTCCATCAGAATAATTTGAGACTTTCTAAACTTGATGGAACATTGAATTGGCTGATTTCAAATTTCCCGTCATAAACTATAAGAAAAGTTTATATATAAGTATTAAAAACTACTAGTGAATCATAGCTCTTCTAACATATTCTAGATTAGTTTTGTACTATTTTTCATTTAGATACCTATTTCTCTGACACCGTCTTGGTCCTGCTAAGGTTCTGTAAAACAGGTATGTGACACAGAAAGAATTTAACATATAAATAGGCTCTAAACATGACATTGAGAATCCCGAACAATAATAGAGAAAGGATGAAATAATTCAGCCTGCAGGAAGCAGCTGCCACTAGTATAGTGGAGGGAATAATAAAGGAAGAGCTGATACAAAAGGGCTCAGGTTTGGATAATTCGTGTTATTACAGTCTGTAGAATGTTTGCAGCCATCAATTCTAAGGATGTTTCTTGAAAGAGTATATTATGTATCAGTGAATGTGGACAAATTGATGGATATATCTGCACAATTCCCAGGTTCTGCATTTAATATGTTAAATCTGCTTTAATAATTTGTTTGCCTTGCTGACTGAATCTGCTGCCTAATGGTTGCCAACATGCAAAGAGGCTGAAATACCCAACATTCTCTCATATAATATAGTGGGAAAAAATCCAAAAGCTTCAGAAACGCGGAGTGTTGGACTTGCTGTTTCGTGTGCCATCTGCTCCCTCATAATAGCAGAAGGGGCTGAGAGGCTTTCCTCTTCCTCAAGGCACTGCTGTGACATGTTGTACGAGAATGGGCACCATGGCTGAAATGCACCATAGCAGTGGTACTGTCCAAATAAATGAGCAGAAATTAAGATACTTTAAAAAGCTGACAGTTTGATCTTTTTAACCATGGAAAAATGACACAAAAAACCTCAAAACAATTGGAAATAAATCTTTTCTCTCAAAGTTAAATCTGACATTGAGGGAAGAGGAAGGTGGACAGAGTAGAAATGTCTCCACCGATACAGACCAATTTCTTACAGTGAGGAAAGTGGATCCTGGAATATTGTAGACATAAGTAGACATTTATATCATAAAACAGAAGCCAGAGTGTATGTTGTTCTATGTTGAGCTGTCAAACAGAAAGAAGGTAGCAATGCTCTGGTTCTGATGGATACTGGCATATATTAATAAATTATAAAAATATTAAGCATAAAGTAGAATTTCAGCTTATCAAGGCCTCACCTGATCTATTTATCATAAGCTTTTGAATGAGTACATAGAAACCTCATTTAAACCATCTATACTGGATAAAATTTATAACTTAATTTTCAAATGACTTGAAAATTTCATTAGAGTCCTTTCAAATACATAAATTAAAAATCTTCCAACCTTTATAAAATATTTTTGTGTTTATGCATTTACTGTGCAACATGCTAAGGAAAGTTTGAGCAAAGTTTAAATTTTGACTTTGATTGGACACTAGGGCTGGTAGTAAAAATGAAATGACATTATGGTCCATAGGTGACATTTGGCTTTAAGGAAATTAGTTCAAAAGATAGTTTTGACCCAAACTTATGTCCTAATATGTTCAGAATATATACATAAACATCTTTTGTCATCTACTTTTCTTTTAATAGGATAGTTATATTCAGAAACTGACAAAATATTCAGAGTTATTTTTCTATTGAGCATGGTAAGTGATTATGCTAAGAAACAGCTGACTGTCTCTCACTGATAGCAGGAACCAAAAGCAATGCTGGTTCCCTAGGGGTGCTGCAGAGGCTAACCACTATCAACGACTTCAAAGATACAGGGTTAGTAGTTTATTCCACAGTTTTATATAACTTGCTTTATTCTTGTTGTAGGTTAACAGCTCTTTGGGAGCTCTTTTTTTATTTAATAAATTTTTTTATTCATTTTGCAATCCCCCTCTCATCCCTCCTCCCACCACCCCCAACCTTCCCCCTCCACCATCCACTCCTCCAAAAGGGTAAGGTTTCCCATGGGGACTCAACAAAGCCTGGTACATTCAGTTGAGGCAGGACCAAGCTCTCTCCCTGCATCAAGGCTGAGCAAGATGTCCCACTACAGGCAATGGGTTCCAAAAAGCCAGCTCATGCACCAGGGATAGATCCTAATCCCATTGCCAGGGGTCCTTCAAACAGACCAAGCTACATAACAGTCTCCCATATGCAGAGAGCCTAGTCTGGTCCCATGCAGGCTCCACAGCTGTCAGTCTAAAGTTCATGAGTTCCCAGGAGCTTAGTTCAGTTGTCTCTAGATTTCCCCACCATGATCTTGACCCCTGCCCTTGCTCATATAATCCCTTTTTCCTCTCTTGACTGGATTCCTGGATCTCTTGTAAATTAACATTAACTTAATTATGGTAGGCATAAACTAAATCTGTGTTCCCAGATTAGAATACAATTCAATGTTTTCTTACACAGGATACACAGTTGAATTAAGGGATGATGATTTTTTCATATCAGTAATGTTTTTTCTTCAAAATGTCAGATATTTGTATGTTAAATTTGGAAACCATAGAAGGTTACTTGTTTGTCTCACCCCAATTTCTGATTCTCTCTCTCTCTCTCTCTCTCTCTCTCTCTCTCTCTCTCTGTATGTGTTCTTCATATGCTGAAAATGCCCGGGCAACCATCATTCATAACCCTTTTAGAAAGGTGCCCTTGTGGTTATTTTTCTCATTGTTGTGATAAAATACCAAGAAAAGCAGCTTAAGGAAGAAAGGGTTTCTTGTGAGCCGAATTTGGATGTCCCAGTCTCGCTTCAGGGAGGGCATGATATGAACATGAGGCAGCTGACCACATGGTGTTCTAGGGAAGAAGTAGTGAGTGACGAAAGCTGGTGCTCAGCTCTTTTCTCTTGTTTTATTCAGTCCATGATCCCAGTCCAAAGAACGGTACAGCATACCTTCAGGGTTGGTCTTCCCATTTCATTTATTGAATTCTAGAAACTTCTTCACTGACATAACCAGAAGTTTCTCAACTAGGTGATCCTTTAATATTAATCTTCTGATCATTAATATTAATCTTCTCGCAAGTACCATTCCCAGTCTCGAGGGCTATCTTTTCTCGATCTCCCAAAGTCTTCAACACCTAATAGTGTCACTTCAGAAATTAAATTTCAACATAAGACTTTTATGGATGACACAAACATTCAGAAATTAGCATAAGAAGAAGAACTAATAATCATTCCAAAAGAGCAGGGCCTGAAGAACCATTCCACATAGCCAGGTTCACACATACAAAAGGATCCCAGGGCTGTTGCTGCTTAGACCTAGGTTCCGATATTTGGAAGAAAACAATGTGTTTGGCTGCTACATGCACCGCTCACATGCTGACTATGCCTTTGTTAACAGTGATAAAAGAAGTAGAAGCTGTCCTCTATAGCCAGCATAATGCAGAGTTAGATTTTAGATTTGAAACTGGTTTGCTCTGTGTCCTCAAATGTTTTCTTTCAAACAAAATGAATGGTGGCAATGTAGTTACTTCTTAGCTTTGTAATTACAACCACAAAAAGGGGCTGTAAGAGTGGCAGAAATTTATCAAAGAACTGGCATAGTCTATAATGAAAAAGTCTTTCAGATATGCAATTCACTTTAAATTCCTGTGCATGTGAGGGTTTATGTCATACTAGAGAAAAGTATATGCATGAGTATGCATAATTTCCCTGGGACAGAGTTGAATTGTGGAAAACAAACAGAAGATTTGCTTGCTTTTGTAGCTGGACAAAGCATACAGAGATCAGCCATGTTAACTGTGGTTTCTCAGCTTTATTGTTGCTTTGTGAACATGAGGGAAAACATATTGCCAAATGCAAAGGTATGGGAATAGTTTCTGTACTTATCAGCTTCAAGCAGGTTTAGGATAGAATTTTTCCATTAAACATGCCATTATACTTGAGAAAATACAACAATGTGTTTTGTAGAATAACACTAATTCACTGTGTTATCTGACATTGAAGTGTAACTAACACAATCCAATTGATGTTCAATAAAGAAACAAGAATTTATCTGCATTGGAGAAACTATCCATAAAATTTACAGGTACTACAAAATTATATACTGTGATATATTGTTCACTATAATTGGAAAATAACCTCTATTAATTGTATAGCAAATTAAAAATAACATCATAACAAATAGCAAAAACTAACAAAAAAAAAACCTCTGAACATATGACAAGCAGTTTAAGAGTGCATTTTTACAGCGGTGCTTTGAAAGGAGGGAATAAAGCGAATCTACTATTAACAGATGATGATATATAATACATGTGTAACTAATATGAGTCTGAATTCCTCTATTAATGGAACAATGAAAGGAAATACTTTCTAATTTCTCTCTCTCTATTGATTATAAACATGAGGTAAGCTTTGTCAGTTCATACTTTTTTTTTAATAATTTAGATTTTTAACCATTATCCATGAAAGTGATTATATAGGTAACTGTTGAATGATAACTTCATATATTTTGTTATATACTTAAATAAATATATTGTAAATATATTGTTAAATATATTGTAATAAATATATTGAAAATAATATCATGTCTTTAACTAGAGATTTTAAAATTTCTTACTAATACACACCATGGAATTTCCTATGTGAATTTGGATACAAAATGACTTTTCCTTAGATTTTGTCTTAGTTACTGTTCTATTGCTGGGAAAAAAACATCATGACCAAGGCAAGTCATGAAGAAAGCCTTTTATTGGGGTCTGGTTAATAATTTCTGAGGTTGAGTCCATACCATCATGGCACTGGAATATCAGCTTACATATTATCAACATCAGTAGCCAGAGAGAGCAAGACTGGACCTGGTGAGGGCACTTGAGATCTCAAAGCCCATCCACAGCTACATAAAATCTCCAACAAGGCTACACCTCCTATTGCTTCCCAAAGCTATTCCACCAAATAAGGACTTGAAATTCAAATATACTAGCTCATGGTCTATTCCCATTCAAACCACCACATTAACTCCTGTTTGTGTGCGCCAGGTAATGGCTTCATAGTCTTCCTAGTTTTCCCACATCTTCAGTCACTCATCTGCTTCATTATTATGATATTTTCTGTTGCTGTGGCCCTTATTACTCCACATGAAATGATCTATGTATTTCCATAGTCACTTCCCTAATGTTCTACACTGCAGTATTGTTCTTCAAATTGCCGCTTGTAAAATCACCTATTCTCTTACAAGTCCATCTGCACAGTGGTGGTCATAAATATTGCTTGTGCTCTATGTACCCTTTCTATCTCTAGGAGCACTCTGTGGTACTCCCGTGTTTTTGCCTTTATCCTCTGACCCAGTTAATTTATCAAAAATTGAGTTACAATATGAGAGGCACCTAAAATATTAAAGTAATATGTCAGTAATCAAGTAGAGTAGAATATAGATTTCCACCACTTAAGTCAGACTAGGCTTGACTTGAACTGATAGAACCATTGTCTCAAGTATCCTATTTAGATAAAGGTTATTCTAATCCAAAAGGTCCACAGTTAATGGTTAATGTTGGTTTAGGTACTCAGCAAAGTCAATTTGAATGGTGTGTGTGTGTGTGTGTGTGTGTGTGTGTGTGTGTGTGTGTGTGTGCTGTACATGCAAATATCATGTTCTCTTTTGGTAAAAAAGAAGGGATAAAGAGAAGATGTTAACTCAGTTAATCATCTTTTCTAAGGTAAACAAAAGCATAAAAGCCATTCTGTAATCCACTATAGCTGATTTACTCTCATCATGCAAAATTTATTCAAACAAATTACAGCTGAAAGAAAAGCTAAAAATAATTGCTAGGGGTAGGTAATTGTCATCCACTCAAAATCATTATTTTTTTTCTAGGGAAAAACTAAAGCATAAATTTGGGATAAGTAGCATAAAATGTGAAGTGCACCCATTTGACATTACCAAATAATGAGAAATGAGAAGTTCCTACATAGCCTCCACTGAGTGTAGCTGGCAGCATTTTCTCTCCACCAGTTGTCTCTTTGATGGAATTGCTTGTGAGTCTCACGAGGGATTTTTGATTATGTTGTTTACACTAGAGTGCACACCAGGGATGTGGGTATGTATCCTAGAGCTTTACTGGTTACTTGCTGTGATTATGCATACTCATTCTTGAGTGAAATATTCCTCATTTTTCTCTAGTATTCCTTTAGATTTTGTTCAAGTCTTCCATTTTCCTCATTACCCTCTTCTATTAGTCTGAGTCTCTTTAACTTCCTGTTTTTCTCTGTTTTCGCTTATCAACCCTGCTTCTTGCTTCTGATAGATATTTGTGTTACAGTTTTTTTCTAATTCCTTGTACATTCTTTCCCTCTCCAACCTATCTCCTCTCTCTGATAGTTCTTGATATGTAGCTCAAGCTACCTTTAAACTTGCCATCTTCCTACTTCAGGTATATTAAGCACTAAGATCACAGTTATGAGTGATCAGGTCTGAATCAATTATACCAAACTTCCTTGTTTCTTTTCTGATTCTCTAATACCCCATCTTGTTTCCAGGTTACATTTGTCCATAAATTTCTATCATTCTTTTTGTTTGTATGCCAAATATAATTGTTGCCTTCATTCTTTTCATGGCTTGCTTTCTTCTTTCATAGCTACGTATTTTCTCCATCATTTTAAGGTTTGGCTTTTGATAATTCTCTTTATTTAATTACTGATTTTACCTCCATTTGTATATGTAATAGACTTGCAAACTTTAAGCGTTTGGTTTTGCTAATTAAATAATAGCCAGTTTGCTCAATTCTGTAGACCAGCTATGCATAAACTGAATGTAAATATATTCTTACAAAAGATATTACCTCATCAGTGCAGGGTAGTGTTTCATTGTGAATATAAAGTCTTTACCAAGTGCACCCCTTTTAAAAACTCTATAGGAAGGCTATCGAGCAGATAAGATAAAATCCATAATGGCAAGATAAACAAAAACATAAAGAAGATATAGATAGATGGCTGAATGATTAATGTTGTGTCTTCACTGCACAAGTGGTTGGTACTTGGGTAAAGTGGTGAGACAGCAAATTGATCATTATTCTTCCTGTGAAAGGGATTAGGAAATAGGGTTAATTGTACCTTTATAAAAGGAGCTTTAAGCACACTGCTGTCTTGATTGATTGCTTTGGTATTTGCTAGCACTACAATGGCTCATCCTGTTGGGGATTCCTTTGTTTGTGTTTGTATCTTGAAGATGTGAGTTAACTTTTAATTAGTGGAATTAATAATGACAGTGTAAAATAGTTGTGATAGTTTTATTAAAAACCACACTGGATCTAGCCAATAAGTGGTTAGGTTAAACTGTTTTAGAGATAAAGTTGGCCTTTGATCACTGCTTTCACATGCCATTAACACTCCAATGACAAACCTTAAAGAGATATTTTGATTGGACTTGGTGGGAGAGTGCATATTAAAATGTTATATAGTTATAAGTCCACCTGGATTCACACTATTAGTTATTTATAGCAAAATCTAGATTTATCAATTCATAGTCACTCAAATTCACCTTGAGAATATGTTTTAGACCTTTGTACATCATAGGTACTAAGGAAATAGAGGGGTAGATGGAGATGAGAAGGCTAACATATTTGAAGGTCAGAGAACAGGATGCTCTGAGAAAGATTCGGTTTAGAATTGAAACTTTTCATAGACTTGTTTCAGAAAACCATCCTGGAAGCATGCTACCAAGAGCAAAACCTGCGTGGCAACAGAGGGAAAAATAAAGCATAAAAGGCAAAGAACTAATTCAAATAGAAATAATAGGGCTATTGCCATCAACCAAAAAATTAGCCAATAACACGTGGGACATACTGTGAAATGGATTTATGACATGTTACACAGAGGCGAAATAGCTTAGGGTTTTGTTCTAAAAGCTTGGAAGGAATATGTCTTTGGTATATGTCTTTGGTTCTATATTTCGACTGGAATTTGCATTTGTTTTAGATTTTTCATTTTTGAAATCATTTTGTATGAAAAATATCAAGTACGTGTCACTTGAATGACACTGTTTATGTTGCTGTATGAACTTGTTTCTAGACATTTGGTAGATTGGTCACTGTCTCAATGTGCTATTGTTTACCATTTTTTTTATTACTGGACCCAAGGACTTTTGTATTTGTCTAATTCATCTTCATTTTTTGTAGATATAACAATATGAGAAAGACTACTGTGATATAGTAGAGTCGTTCCCTTTAAGTTGAACCCTCCCATGAAGAACAAAAAGACTTCTGAGACTCAAGAGGTGAACAAAGGGTCATGTATTTAGGAAAGTGAAGATTTGGAAGATTATGGAAGACTCTTTTCTAACTGTATGAAATAAATTAAAAAAAAAAAAACTGCTAGGGAGGAGACTGGGCAGCCTAGCTGCAAAGAAAGGATTTCTCAGGCTGTTGAACTGCCTGAACGTTGTTCAGAGAACTTAAGGGCTGAAGTTTTCATGATTGCTCAGCATTGCTGTGGCAGATTTTTGGTGATAAAACTGCTATTTTGAGTCATCATATTTCCTGAAAGCAGTTCATCATCTGCATATGTATTAGTCAGGGTTCTCTAGAGTCACAGAACTTATGCAATGACTCTCTCTCTGTCTCTCTCTCTATCTATCTATCTATCTATCATCTATCTATCTATCTATCTATCTATCTATCTATCTATCTATCTATCTATCTAGTCTATCTATAATTTATAGGAATGACTTTCAGCTGCATTCCAACAATGGCTAGTTGTGAATTGAAAACCCAAGAATGTAGTAGCTTCTGATTCCCATGAGGCTCGGTGTCTTAGCTGGTCTTCTGTATATGTTGGAATCCCAAAGAAGTAGGCTCCAATGGAAGTGCTGACAAGACGAGGTCAAGCAGGCAAAGAACAAACTCTTCCTTTTTCCATTGTCCTGATATAGAAGGTGTGGCCCAGATGTGTGTGCCTTCCCAACTCCAAGTCTGCAGTAAAGGCATGTGTCATTCAGCCTCAATATTCAGACCACAAGTGTACCCTCCATTTCTGGATTATCATTTATTCCAGATATCATCAAGTTGACAACCAAGAATAGCCATCACAACATACCTATTAGTAACTCCAATGAAAACATTAGTTCCCCAAGTCAGACTTTGGTGAAATCATTACTTTATTCTTTCATGGGTTTCCTTTCTGGGGTGAGCAAACATGTATGTTAAAGGCAAAAATTAGTAGCCATCTTGAGAGACACTCCCTGCCCCTACCTCTCCTCTAAAGGTATTTGCTGACCAGCAGTTTTAGAACTGACCAGAAGTTGAACTCATGGGAAGATGGGCTAGAACAATAAATGTATATATCCTGGACTTGGTAAAACAGGATATGGGGAGTAATGGACTCAATTGACCGGATATTCAACTTATGGGAAAATAGGACTGGAACAATAAATCTGAATGTATATATCCTGGACTCAGCAAAAACAGGACATAGGGAGTAAAAATTTATGTCTCTGTAGATACCCTGCATCCTGTTAGCCATTAGTAACTTCATACTTATAATTCAGCCAGTAACTTCTGTAGCTGAAGGTTTCCTGTGTCCACCCAGCTCCTGCAGCTGCTCAGACCCAAGTAAACACACAGAGACTTATATTACTTATAAACTGTATGTTGGTGGTAGGCTTCTTGCTATCTAGTTCTTATATCTTAAATTAACTCATTTTTATTAATCTATAAGTTTCCACATGGCTTGTGGCTTACCCGGTACTTTTACATCTTGCTTCCTCTGTGTCTGGCTGGTGACGCCTGACTTTGCCTTCCTGTTCCCAGCATTCTCCTCGCTGTTTATCCTGCCTATAATATACTTCCTGCATGGCTACTGGCCAATCAGTGTTTTATTTATCAATCAATCAGAGCAACACATTCACAGCATACAGAAAGATATCCCCAACAAACTTCAAAGAACTACCTCACCCTGAGCCCTCTTGTCCAGTCCCAAGATATGTAACCCTCTGCATGTAAACCTTTCCTAAATAAACCTCTTGAAGTGAGTGCTTGGGGACATCCTCCTCCACCTGCTGTGTCAAATGTTTGGAATACAGACCAAGCCCCGGGCTTGCTTTGTCATTAAAAAAAAACTCTTTGTCCTTGCATCGGATATTGGCTTTGGCTTTGTGGTGGTCTTACTTGGGGGAGTCTTGCGACCGTACACAAAATATGGATTGACTTTCCCCAGGACACACAACTGCTTTTCTTTATACATCAAAATTAACAAATAGGCAAGAAAGGAATCTTGTCATAAGTCATGAATGTAGAGTTTGAGTGTGTCTCTTCCCAACATTTTGTGAATAAAATGAATGGTCTGGTTAGTGGAAACCTTAGATAAACATCTTAGAAGTTGAGAAATTTTATGGACCAGATAATCCTAATAGCACTTGGGTGAATCTAGATTGTGTTAGAGGTGTAACTGAGTTAGATATTTTTTATTTTAATTTTCTTTTTAGCAAACATCTCCCCTTTACCATAGGCCATCATCAAAACTCAGACATTTGTCTCAGCAGAAGGCCAATATGTTCATAGCATAATAGTATATTTGTACTAAGCAAGGAAACAGTAAAGAGAATAATCACATCACCTCATAGGTCCATTTTCATTGCTCTTTTCTACACCTAAGATGACTAAGTGTGGCAAACCACAAGAATATGTGTCCAGCTGTGTATTAGAGCTATACCTTGACTAGGCAAAGGGCCAGTCAGGTGGGAAGCCATCTAACATGAACTATTTGGTGTTACACAGCTTAATATTCAGCTGTGCCTTGCTATGAATTTCTTGTGCTCACAATTCCCATAGAACATGTGTGTGAACTTTCCTGCTGGAGCCAGCACTTGGATAAGGTCACCTAGGTAAAGACAAGCTGGCTGGCTGGTGGGGGTGGGGGTGGGGAAGGGGTGGGGTGGGGTGGGGGCTTGGGGTGCATACCTTTGTTTCTTGTGCAAATGAAGCTCAGACTATCCCCTTGCCTTGAGGCTTAATGGCTCTGTAGAGGAGACAGAATGGCATGACCAGGGAGAAGGGAAGGACACAGACATTTCTTAGATGGTAAGGCAGAACTCTTGTAGAGTTCATCAGAGCCAGGAGTATAGATCAAGCAGAGATGGAGGGCAAAGAAACAGAGGAGGAAGATGAGGCTGGAAGCATAAGAGCTCAGTTGTTAGCAGGACTATGAGAGGGCAGTAAATGAGGGGACACAGAGGATCTGAGTGTCAGGCGGAACTGAAGCTATGGATACAGGATTTCATCTCAGAGAAATAAAGTTAACAGACATAAGAATATAGTGTATGTAGATTTTTGTCCTCAGATATCCCATGCTGGATATAGTGTCTTCCCCAGACTCTGGGCAATTCATAACTAAAAGATGAGAGAGAGAGAGAGAGAGAGAGAGAGAGAGAGAGAGAGAGAGAGAG